>JAQJVL010006695.1:0-27657 GCA_035578905.1 Stictocephala bisonia | reverse complement strand
GTAGGTAGTCCTCGTGTTCAACTTGTGTAAATAAACGTGATCAAGGTAAGTAGCACAACGTAGGTAGTCCTCGTGTTCAACTTGTGTAAATAAACGTGATCAAGGTAAGTAGCACAACGTAGGTAGTCCTTGTGTTCAACTTGTGTAAATAAAGGTGATCAAGGTAAGTAGCACAACGTAGGTAGTCCTCGTGTTCAACTTGTGTAAATAAAGGTGATCAAGGTAAGTAGCACAACGTAGGTAGTCCTTGTGTTCAACTTGTGTAAATAAAGGTGATCAAGGTAAGTAGCACAACGTAGGTAGTCCTCGTGTTCAACTTGTGTAAATAAAGGTGATCAAGGTAAGTAGCACAACGTAGGTAGTCCTCGTGTTCAACTTGTGTAAATAAAGGTGATCAAGGTAAGTAGCACAACGTAGGTAGTCCTCGTGTTCAACTTGTGTAAATAAAGGTGATCAAGGTAAGTAGCACAACGTAGGTAGTCCTCGTGTTCAACTTGTGTAAATAAACGTGATCAAGGTAAGTAGCACAACGTAGGTAGTCCTCGTGTTCAACTTGTGTAAATAAACGTGATCAAGGTAAGTAGCACAACGTAGGTAGTCCTCGTGTTCAACTTGTGTAAATAAACGTGATCAAGGTAAGTAGCACAACGTAGGTAGTCCTCGTGTTCAACTTGTGTAAATAAACGTGATCAAGGTAAGTAGCACAACGTAGGTAGTCCTCGTGTTCAACTTGTGTAAATAAACGTGATCAAGGTAAGTAGCACAACGTAGGTAGTCCTCGTGTTCAACTTGTGTAAATAAACGTGATCAAGGTAAGTAGCACAACGTAGGTAGTCCTCGTGTTCAACTTGTGTAAATAAACGTGATCAAGGTAAGTAGCACAACGTAGGTAGTCCTCGTGTTCAACTTGTGTAAATAAACGTGATCAAGGTAAGTAGCACAACGTAGGTAGTCCTCGTGTTCAACTTGTGTAAATAAACGTGATCAAGGTAAGTAGCACAACGTAGGTAGTCCTCGTGTTCAACTTAGGCTGCAACCCATTATCAACTTAAATATCTTTATTCACCATTGACAGATACAACGAATCCAAATAGGCTTCCTTGATCAATGTAGGTTTCCCCGTGATTTACTTGGTAAACTGTGATTAACTTGGGTAGAATACGTGATCAAATTAAGTAGCATTCATGATATATCACAGACCGACCATGGAGCCAGGCATCCCTTCAAGGACCGAGGGCAGTGCTCTACGTCAGATTAGGTAGTAGAGAGAACTGTCTAGTCCCAACATCGTCTTACAAAATAAAGACAAATGAAACAAAATTTTATTTTGTTTCATTTCATGATAAGCTTGGGCCTTCCCCCTTCATTATTAACTTTGGTAGAAGCCTTGATCAACTTGGTTAGCATCTGTTATGATCTTAGGTACCAACCGTGAACAAATTTGATAGCATTCGTGATCAGTTTGGGCAGTAATCAGCTTGGGTTGACAATTGTGATCATCTTGGGTAACCTTGATGCTTACACCGAAATGGGGTTTGGGGGCGAAGCCCCCAACGAGCGAAGCGAGTTGGATCTATAAAGACACTCATGCTGTCTTACACTGGTATTGTAAGTGGGTGGCCCAACATTTTTTTTTTTTTTTTTTTCAAAAGCAGAGGATCGAATAAATATCCCTTTGGTTTACTTTGGTTACGAAAATGTAGGCCTATTAAAAACATTTCTGACTCCTTATGGATTTATAGTCTATTATTTTTGCTCTGTTATTATAAACGTAGTCTTTTTTCTTGTTTGATGATTTTTAGACTTATTGCCCACCCACCAATCACACACGAAAGACTTGCTAACCTATCCGTTCACAAACGATGCTTTCTGGTGGCTCACCATTCACACACGATGTTTTCTGGACGCTCACCCTTCACAAATAAGACTAACTGGTGGCCCAACATTCACACGCATTGCTTACTGGTGGACCACGAATTATATACCCACCTTCACACGTACAGTGGTGATGACCTACCCATTTTATATAATCAGCAGTGGCAATATCTTAAACTAGAAATAGTTTTGGCAACTCTCTCCAACTTCTTAATGTTGTTGAAGAAAAGAGACCATTGCACACTGGATGCCTCTACTGTAGTTCTTTACTGTTTAGGTTATCTCTTCATGCATATGTTGTTTGGCTAGTTGTTAAATAATCATTATTCATCTGTTGATCTTTGTTAGCTTGGTTATCAGCATTTGTAATTCTTTTTATTAGTACTTTGTAACTATAGTCATAGACATATTATTGTTATTATTATATGTGTTGTTATGATTATATTACTGTTATTATAGCGTTGCCATATTACCATTGCTACATTTGCTGCTATCAGGTCTAGTAACTTACATTTGTATTTTTATCGATCTTTGATTGTTATGATTATTGTCAGCTTAAGTTTTATTTTAGGATAATCCAAGTTATACGCTCTTATTGACATATAATTGTAGCCTAATTAAGTCTTTATTTGTATAATGATGTATCACCGAGAATAAATAAATAAGTAGAGGAAAGTTGCATAAATCGTACCGCCTCCTAAATCGTACCACTGCGATTTTAACTAGATAGAGGCGGCTCAGAGAACTCTAGTGGCTAAATAAGCAAGCTCTCTTCACGTCTAGACCAGTGCAGGATTTAGACAAGCCAGTGCGAAAGGGTTGAGTTTTTGTTACACTAAATTGGTTTTACTACTTGTCAGTGTTGTTTTCTATCAACTTTTGTAAGGGAATATCATCCACCAAGGTAAGTTTAGGCTATTATTTGTATAATATTACGGTTAAGTAGAATATTCTAATGCATTACCTTAGTTCACTTCAAGCCTGCGTATATTTTGAGGTTAGAATTGTCAGTTTTACTGAAATGATGCGCAGTTGCCCATGTCGTACCACTTACAGTTGCCTAAATCGTACTACCTACAGTTCCCTATATCGTACTGGTACGATTTAGGAGGCTTCTTTATTTTACAGTCGTCATTTAACTTGATCGTGCCTAACGTTTAAGTGGACTCATGAATAATGACGGAAACATGTGAAAAACAAAGTCCGTTCATTTTCATACTAAAACACGGTAAATAGCACAGAAAAAATACGGACCCGGCTATTTTAGGCTATTATAGCATAGTCTGTAGGATTAGTATTTTAAAACAATTGCAAACGTACTACATTTTACTCTTAACTTAGGTACATCATGCTCTGTACTATTTTTCTGGAGGCATTTGTGAGTTTTGCAGGTCTTATGCACAAACCCCTCGCCGATTTTACCATTTACTATGTTATTAGTTGTAAGTGCAATCTCACGTTTGTTTCAGAATGTCTAAAAGGAAGTATGGTGCTTGGCAGGAGGAGGATATGGAGAGAGCTATAGCAGCTTACAGGAATGGGGATATGGGGTTTAATGAGTGCTGCCGACAGTATGGTGTTCCCAAACCGACTCTTAAGCGTCACCTTGATGGAAAAAACCTAAAAGCTATTGATGGAAAAAAATCAATGGGGCGTCTGACTACGTTGTCCCCCGAGATAGAAGAGGAGTTGGTGAAACGGATTAAATTATTTGAGGATTGCCTTTTTGGCATGACAATTTTGGACGTGCGGAAACTTGCATATCAAATAGCTGAAAGTATGGGCATCCCTCACTACTTTAATGTTGAGAATAAGCTGACAGGGAAAAAATGGTACTACGGGTAATGGCCCGCCACAACAATATCTCCTTACGGCAACCCCAAGGAACGTCTTTGGCGAGAGCCAAAGGCTTTAATAAGGAAAACGTCGAAGGGTTTTTTGAAATATTGAAGAAAACTGTTGATGAAAACCATGTTGACGCTACAAATATTTACAACGTCGACGAAACTGGAGTGAGTACAGTGCAAAACAAGTGCCAAAAGGTTTTGGCCGAAAAAGGAAAACGAGCGGTAGGGTCGATAACTAGCGGTGAAAGGGGGGTAAACACAACAGTGGTTTGCTGCTCCAGTGCTTCCGGGCTATACGTACCCCCGATGATAATTTACAAAAGAATGCGCATGACAAATGAGTTGAAAGTTGGTGCTCCACCAAGAAGTGTGGTAGAAGTGTCTGAAACAGGTTACATCAACACGGAACTTTTCGTGAAGTGGCTTCGTCACTTTATCGAAGTAGTCAAGCCGACCAAAGAGAGAAAAGTGCTCCTTCTTCTCGATGGACACTCCACGCACTCGAAAAACCTAGAAGCCTTAGATGTCGCTAGAGACGCTGGCGTAGTCTTGCTTCAACTTCCAGGGCACACTACCCACAGACTTCAGCCCTTAGACAGGTCTTTTTTCAAGCCTCTCAAAGGTTATTTCTATCAAGCTGTGGAAAAATGGCTGCGTCCTAACCCAGGCTTGAGTGTCACGCAGTACCAGATATCAACGCTTGTAAATGAAGCTTATGGAAAGGCTGCAACGATTGAGAATGAAATACAAGGGTTCAAATGTAGCGGTGTGTGGCCCATTGATCCGTTAGTCTTCAAGGAAACTGACTTTCTACCATCGGAAAACCTTACACAACCATTGCAACCTGCAAACAACACAGATGAAGAGGAAACAGTTATTGGCCTCGAAATAAATAATTCTGCATGCAATGGCGTTGACAGTATAACGAGTCCTAAAGCGTCTCTCGACGCTTTGTCTCCCCTACCGCAACCTCAGAAAAAAAAGAGTAGAACTACTAAACAAAACGCACAAAAAGCTGTTGTATTGACCAGTAGTCCTTACAAACAGGACCTAGAATTAGCAAGAGAACTGAGAACAGCCAAGGAAAAAGTCAAGGAACTTCAGATGAAAGTTACTGCACTAAAGTCTTCTGCAAGAAGTCCCCCCCTCGCAAAAGTTGCCAAGGCAAAGACCTCATCAAAGCCAGCTGTAGGGCTATCTTCAAACAATCGTAAGAAGCCTAGTGAAGTATTTCTCAACCAAGCCTCTACTTCGAATCAGCCTGACGTCATGATTGAAATCCATGAAGAAGATTGGTTTTGCGCTGTTTGCGAAGAAAACTTTGTAGAAAACATGGTTCAGTTTGTTTTGTGCAAGAACTGGGTGCATGAAGGTTGTGCTGGTTCAAAAGCCAGAATAAAAAAGTTTGTTTGCGCAAATTGTGAGACATAAACCTAAACTTTGACGTTGTATATGTAAATAAATCTTGATTTTCGCTTCCCAGTCGATTTTGTTTACTTTCCTGAACCAGTTGTATCTTTTGTTTCTTGAAGAAGAGGGTCTTTTGTGATTAGAAGCTATAATAACAATGGCGGTACGATTTAGGAACCCAGTGGTACAATTTAGGAGACTAGTTTCCTAAATCGTACCGATTGCAGACCTCATGTAAATTAATGCTAAAATATAATAAAAGTACTCATATCAATCTGAAAAAATTCATTAATGATTCTTAAAACATTTTCTTTAAGATTTACTAATTATTTTTCCTAAAATTCCATGTAATACTGAGCTAAAAATTATAATTTGAAAAGTGGTCCAATTTAGGCAACTTTCCTCTATTTGTGCCTAATGCTTCAATCAGCTGTCAGTGTAGACCTATATTATTATAGGCTTAAGCATATCATTTCAAATAAATAAATAAAAACCTTTTAATCTAAACTAGGCCTACTATTTAGGCCTATTAGGCCTAATATGCCTAGTAGTAGGTAGGCAAAATTTTGAGATTAGCAATACAGTGACAGTACATGCTTTTGGAAATATTTACAATTGTTGTCTGTACGAAATAAATTTGTTTAGAGATAAATAAATTTGTAGGATCTTTACCGTTAATTTACTTCCACTAGGCTTAATTTTTGTTTCCTTTAGTTTACTACCACTTGATAAATATTCTATTGCTCTAAAACCTGTTCGCCAATCATTTTTACGTTCACTGTGGTAGGTTTATTCCTTATCCGCTGGGAATCCGATATCGCTGGCCTTATCTTATCGCTTTCAAGGAACTTACATACGGAGAATGCATTTGCCGGTAAGTCATTCATTGGATTTACCAGTTTGTGATCAACTCTAGTAACCACCTAACCTAACCTAACCGTAATTACAATAACAAAAGTAGTAGTAGTGAAGTAACGGGAAAAGTAGTGGTAGTGAATTAACGAAAAAGATCCAACTTGTATGTAGTTTTAGTCTATATGTAAGCCTAATAATATAAACTAAAACATTTTATATTAAAAATATAGTAAATATGTGCTATCCTATAGACAATAATCCTGATTGTTACGCATCAAAGAAATTTGTTTATTTTTAGTAAATTTGTTTCCATATTAAAAAATTATAAGAAAAAAATATTCATTACGTGCTCAAAAGACGTTAACTTTCAGAAAGCAGCGCGGAATCAAGGCGACTAGGTTGTTGCAAAACAGATTGCTAACTGTCTTCTGAACAAGGATCAATACTCGTGAAATTCGCTTCAAACTGTGGTTTCAGAATCGTCGAACGCCCGAAGTATCCAAATGTTTATAATACATATCCAGTTTAGAGCAAGAGAGAGTGAGAGAGGAGAAGAGAACGCGCGATCCATGGCGGTCCCGCCCCTCGTGGAGGTGGCCAATCAGAGCTCGGCATTCAAAACCCCTCCTCCGTCCCCACTTGTATTCAAATATTTTCCATTACTCTGACAAATACCCTGATGTTTGTGGCCCCTCTAGCCCAGTGTACAACAGACTATCGTTTCAGCAGTGTCCTAGATTCTTTTTCAGTTTGTGCTGTGCTCTACTTCCCGCAAGAAATGAGTTTTTTTCACTAACTTTATAAAAGTATGTGTAGTAACGGAACTTCATCACCTCCTGAGACTCCGATGCCTGCACTTCCCTACGGCGTTACCAACATCAAGATCATGCTGAACGACCCCTCGTCTCCAAGTCCGGCCCAGCCTGTAGCCTCTCTGCCGGCCGCAGCACCCACCATGCTGCCTCTAGACCAGTATCGCCTGCAGCTCTACAATTACGCCGTCCAAGCCGAGCGCCTGAGGTCTCAACACTACCTGCCCGGCATGCAGCTACCAGTCTGTCCTGGATATAACCCGTACCACCCCCGCCTTGCACTGTCTATGAGTTTGTTCAACCACAGGATCCTCCAGCCAGAGGAACCGAAACCTCAGCACAGTTACATTGGTCTTATAGCAATGGCTATCCTGAGTTCTCCTGACACTAAGCTCGTCCTGTCCGACATCTATCAATACATCCTGGACAACTACCCTTACTTCCGAACGAGGGGACCAGGCTGGAGAAACTCCATCAGACACAACTTGTCCTTGAACGACTGTTTCATCAAGGCTGGGAGAAGTGCCAACGGGAAAGGACACTACTGGGCAATTCACCCGGCCAATGTGGAGGACTTCAAGAAGGGGGACTTCAGACGGCGGAAGGCCCAGAGGAAGGTGAGGAAGCACATGGGCCTGGCGGTGGACGATGATGGCAACGACTCTCCGTCGCCCCCTCCGATGACACTCACGCCACCTCCGACCAGCCTCTGGCCACCGACCATGACCCCTATAGTTTTCCCCGCGTTCCCCACCAACCTCCCCCGGAAGAGGCAGTTTGATGTAGCGTCCCTTCTGGCGCCTGATGAGGACCCCATTAAGAAGAGGCTGACACTCACCCCCTACAGTAGCGACGAGGAAGATATCGATGTCGTGACTTCGGAGACTCCAGAGCAGAAGAGTCCACCAACCCCCACATCTCCTGCGGGCCTATCGTCCTGGGTCTACCGCCCCCCTGTCTTCTCAGGGACTCCGGCCGTGGACCAGCAGCTGGTCGCGAGGTACTACGAACAGCTCGCCGCCCAGCACCAGGTCCGCAGGATCCAGGCCATCCACACTCTACAGAGGTCCAGGTCACCTACTCAGGATCTAGAGGACACCGCCACATAGGAGTATTAGGTAATCATGTAAATAAAATATTGTAAATATAAAATAATATGAATTTAGCTCTGGCTATATTGTGAGAAGATTTCTATGTAAGACGATCTGCTAAACCAAGCTAATCAATTTTATTGTATTCTTAAATATTTTATTTTAATTGTTTAGGCCATACATTTTGAAAAATTGATCTCAACTTTCGCCATATCAATGCCAATGCATAAAAGGATCGTAGGCTATTAGGACCTAAATTGTCTAGTTTGAAAATGCGCATCAAAAGCACTTTGAAAATGTAAGATCAAGTTAAAGATCAACCTAAACTAAATCATACACAATCAATACAAAAATTAAAAGTAGCCTAATGGATGCATACTATTTTAATTTTATTGCAATCTCCAATAGTAATTCATAGGCCTAATCTAATAACAGAACGTAATAAAGTGTAATTTGTTGCCATTACAAAATAAACTTTTAATGGTGGTAGTAAAAATGTAAACAGAAAAATTAGCTTCATTAAAAAATAACAACTTGAAATTAAAATGCTTTTTACACTTGATGTTTAAAATTTATAATAATATTGTAATGGTATTTAATGTGATTGATAGAGGCCAAAAGTGAGAAGTTTCATATCAAATGTGAAACACAAGTTAGGTTAAAGTTGGTCTCAAATATTGAAGCCTTATTGTCTTATCGTTCATCTTAGTACCAAACTAAACCTTAATAAAACTTGTAATTTTTCAACACAAAAAATAACCAATAAACCTCTTAAATATTTAAACTCAGAATTTTCTTTGGGCATCTAAAATTTAGATAATCTGGAGTAGAACAGAAGTTTTTAATTAAAAACAATGGTAATTTATGTAAATTACTACATATTTCAGGACATAAGTTATCTTCCTCACTTTTATTGTATTTATTTATTCAATAAAAGGCTCTATTGGATTGTTGTCAAAAATTTTGATTTTGTAAAGCCTATTGTTGCTGTTGTTAGTTAGAAAAAAGTCGATCAAATTATGTAAATAAATTAATATCTTTATTCACCATTGACATATACAAAGAATCCAAACAGGCTTCGTCAAATGAGTTATACATCTACAATTAAATTACTTAATATTGCAATTCATCTTAACTCTAAAACTAAGAATAAATTTAGCTTTTTCTATATTAACACGAGAAAAAAAATACAGAGGGAAAAGTCAAGTCACCTTTTTATACTAAAATTTGTCTTTAGGGCACATGTCTTGAGCAATTTTAGTTTAAACTCTGTACCTGAAACATGTAGCAATTAAAAATAAATGTTCGAAGACGAAAGACTTAATTTGGCCAGCTTAAAACTTGCTATTGGGTTTGTTATGGTTAGTTTTATTCTGTCTTTTCAAGTAAGCTTAGGCCTACGGAATCACAAGGTGCAAATAAATTTAATTAATCTGAGTAAAACTGAACAATGCTAGCAATAGTTTTTATTTGATAAATTTCAATAAAAGTTATTTTTTAATTTTTTGCAATCTACAATATTCACTTTAAATTTAGTTGAGTGTTGTATAATTTATTCATAATAACAGAAAAGACGAATGTAACTGTAATTCGTATGAGTAGGCTAAGCGGCCGGTGTCATTACTAAAAACTAACTCTTTCTATAACCATTGCGTAATTTACGATGTTATTTACGAAAATAATGCTTAAAAATGAAATATTACAAGTAGGCCTACTAAAAATAATATATTACGGAGTTTATATTATATTTACAAAACTAAATTTGTAAATAACATCTTGACGGGTTCGATACTGGAAGCTTTAGCTTTTGATTGTGTACTAAAGACGAGTTTTTTAACAATTTATTTAGCCTGTTCTTATTGTTTATATTCTATAAATTTTACTATCTAAAACTTTGAACTGTTGGGACTCATCCTCACAACTCAAATTTTTGCTAGGCTTTAATATTGATCCAACGATTATTTTAAAGTAATTTCTGGAGTAAATACAAAATTATTATTATGTTATACCTTCTCTTAAATTTTGAAAATCAAAAAATAATTCCTGGGGTCTTAATTTACCTCAATTAGGCCTGTATGCTTGAATAAAAAAAATTTTACGCCACTAATTATTTCACAAACTAGGCCTAATTGTTTGCATTTTTCATCGTTAAGCTCCAAATTGATAATAATCATTTTAGGACCTCAATTTTAAAAAGTTGTAATTAAAAATTGTCATAGAAACTGTACCATGTAAGGGTATAGATTTTTTTGAAAATTGGATATAGGATTCTCTGTTTTGATTTACAGGCTATGATAACTGCATTTTATTAATTGTTCCATTTTTGGTAATATTTTCACAACGATTTATCTGTTAAAGGCTAAAGTTATGGCGAGTTGTTTAAAATGTGTATTAGGCCTATAAAATTTAAAAAGATAACTAGGTGACTTACAGATTTAAATTTCTATTTGGCGTCTAAACTTATAAATAGGCATATTAAAAATAATATTGCAGGATGAAAATATTATTTTGTTTTTAATTTAATGACCAAAACAATTAATATATTTAATTATTTTCGTACAATTTAGGCTATGAATAACATGATCTTTAAATATGGAGCAAATCGTTTTATTAATTACTCCTATTTAATTAATAGGTTAAAGTGCAACCTGTCACTTTAACCACAATTAATTAAAATTACACACACATAAATAGCTTTTTAAACGTATCCTAGTTTTGCCATTATTTTATAAAAATAAAAAACAATCACTTAATCGACAATATTTTTAGAAATGTATGATAGTCTATTATTTTATTGACAGGAAAACTGTCAATGCACACTGATGTAAATTTTGTAATTTTTCTTAGGCCTACTATTTAAAATGTTTATAATGTTTTGTTTAATATGTGTATATAGCCTATATCACTGTTTATATATTTATATAACATGTTTATTTTAGCTTTATATTAGGCCTAACTTAAATATTTAAATTACTTGTACATTGTTTTATTGTTTTTACACTACTGTATATATAATAATAATAATTGTATTTATAAAAAGAAATATATGTAATAAAACTATGTTCACTACAGTGAATATTTTTTTTTTAATGTGACCTTTCTTAAAAATTAAAAAATATTTTTACTTAGCCTTTATTACAACTAAACATTTTTTTATGAATAAATAACTTCAGGTAAATTGTCAACAGCTTCTCAACATTAAAATAGACAAGGCTACGTAAAATTAAATAAAGTAAATACCAAACACGAAATTATGAAGTAAAAATCAAAGAGCTACATCTTTAGCAGGATGTGAAATTATTTATAAATATTTTAAATGAAACTACCTGCATACTAAATACTATTTTTAATTTACGTATAAAACGCTAGTAAAAAAACTACTGATAAAAGTCTCCATTAATGTGGATATTTGAACAATTTTTAAATATACACACTATTTTGGGCTTATGTATATTATTATTTGTACTAGCCTATTCAAAAATAAACATCATTTTTGATGGATCAGAGAAGGCTACTTTCTATAAATTAATACTTTTATATTGTAATTATTTATTATTTTTCAAAACATAGATTACCTAACATTTTCCTCATATTTAAATATAAGAAAACATAATATGGTTAATCATATTATGTTTTCTTGGTGTTAAGGAGCTTCTCTAAAAAATTAATTCACTAATAGCCTAATTTTAAAAAATGTCGGTATGGCCTACTAGTGGCTCAGTGCTGTGAAGTGTTTTGGAGATTGTAGACGATTTGTTTTCTCTTCTCTCATAGTATCAGCTCAATGGTTACTATCAACCAACTCGGACACTACTATAGAAGTCTGGGGTGTTTTTTTTAGTGCTGTCTATATAGGGAAGAGAACTTAGTATCATGATTGTAAATTGGCTGAAAATCCTATCAATAGGCTACTAGCCAACGTGGTCGGTTTCCCCGTAAAGCTGTTGGCCTCTTATTATCACTGGCTGCTGGGCTATTAATAAAATGGCTCTATCTTACGAACAGTCGGCCTCAGTTCATTCGTTCATTCACACTAGTCACACGCATTCGCTCCTCATTTTCGTCCATACCTTTACATTCGGAGTCTTACTAATGAATATAACAATAACGAATAGATAATTTATAAATCATGTAACGCATATTTGACTATGAATTAAATAAGACGTCAGAGTAGTCTAGTCTAATTATTTACTAAAACTACAAAAAATATAATAATGTAAAAAAGGAGCTTTGGAATTATAAAACTAATGAAGCAGAGTAAAATAATGGTTATATTTATGTATTAATAGCTCCTTTGTTACAAAATATTTAAAACTACAGCTTATAAATTTTACAAACCAAACACTAAGTTTACAATTTTTTTTAAACAACTAGGCCTACACAATTCTCAGTGCTTGATTAGAAAAGAACGATCTTTTTTATTACTAGCATTACTACATTTTCATATTATTTATGAACAATTTAATGTTAATGGACCTGTGCAAATTTTAAATTTTACAGTGGGCATTTGTAATACTAGCAAATTTATCATAAAGAAAAAAAGAAACAGAGGTCGCTATCTGTGTATCTTATATCAGATATCTTAACGCCTGTAACATTAAAACTAACTGATGTAACCACATAGGCCTACTAATAAATCGGCATTAGTATTGTTAATCTTGGTGGTTGGAGGGAAATAAGGGGAGACACTAACAAAGGTGCTAGCGCTGCCTTCATCACGGCTAACTGGAGAACCAAACTACTCGACACCCAATCAGCGCACGATTGGTTGCGACCTCTGTTTCTTTATTCTCTGTACTAGGCCTAATCATATCTTTTAATTACTATAGATAGGCCCATACGTCTTAGCCTTAGCCTATATAAAGAGGAATCAGACTTCGCTTTTTAAGGATTTGTCGTTTATATTATTTTTTTCATATTTTCTGGGTACTTTTATAGCTAAGGAAATTTCTGCAAATCCAAACGATTCAAACTAGAATCTTCATTTGGAATTTCCTTATAAGCTAATCCAGTTTCAAAAATGTTTAGAAAAAATATAGATTTTAAGTAATTGAAACGTGAAACTTTAATTTAATATGGTATTTAATTTATTTTTTAATAGAGATTATTATCTTATTATTATTACTATTTATTTGTTTAGCTTTTTTAACAAAGCCACAAATCGGAAGTTTAAAATTATTAGGCCTATATATTATTTTATTTGTACATTTGTACATAAGTCATATTAATTTAATTTAATAGAATTACATTTTTTATTGGTTCCACTAATAAAATATTTACATTTCAGATAGGCCTATATAAATTGTTTCTCGAAACAAAATCATGTAAAAAATCACAGTTTTTTTTCTTAAGCCCGTACCTGTAAACAAATGAAAACAGTGAAAGTTATTTTTTATTTTATATACCGTATTTTATTTTATTTATCTTTCAACTCCAACGGCATTTTGACTGCTTATTTCAACGTTGCCATGATAAAACGGTCAAAACCAAACAAGCTAAATTTGGTTATTAAGCATAGGCTAATAGTTTTACCAAACAAAAAATAATGAATGGCCATGTTTGATGAACGTATAGCAGGCCAAGCGGGAAAAAAGTGAACAACGCTCACAGCGAAACAAAGTGAAAAAACCAGTTAGGCCTAAGTTCAATCAGTGAAGATCTATAGATGGAACTATTATAAAACATAGTAATCATTAGATATGAGACACCGAAACACGTTGTGCGTATTTTAAGGAGAATATGAATGATTATATGAGTGTAGTATGGTTACTAACCGAGTTTGACTTATGCTCAGAAAAGGCCTTTATTAACACAGTGCAATAATGGACTTAAAGTGTTACGTGGAGCTCGAGGCACGTAGTATTGGTCTGATTTTCAGAAAATGACAAACCTGGTACTTATTCATCTTCCCTACACAACATCCACTGAATACCACACAGCGTGGACATCTTAGACTTCTCTAGACATTAACGTTAATGGCAATCATTGAGTGGTCATAATGTAGGTATTAAGAGGGCCGAATATCGCCTACAATCTCCACAACCCTTTTCCCCAAGTAGCTGGGTTTAAATTATATGTGAAAATGAATTTTGCATGTGAAATAAAATAAAAATTCTAATTAGGGCCTACTGTTTTGGAGAATAAGTGACCAATTGAATTAACCTATAAATGAGTGAACAGTGAAAGTTTAGATTGTAATGAGAATACCAATCGATGATCATTTAAAAAAAGATAAATTTCTTATTGCAAACGTGCAAATGTAACTCTCACGGTTTGATAACTTTTATATTATCATGTAGTAGTTTTATTACTAGGTCTATTACTTGATAGTTGTTTTTTTTTTTTTTTTTCATCGGATTCACAAGCACATCAAAACTGTTATACCAGAACAGTTTATTTCACTATCTAACAAATTAAATGGTGAATTTAGTGACTGTTAATTTGGTTTGTATTTAAATATCAACAGTGTATTGTAATTAACCAAATTATTGGACCTTTCCCGTTAATTCAGTACAACTGTTTTTCTGTTACTTCACTACCACTACTTTTTTTATCTCAATTACGGTCAGGTTATGTTAGGTGGCTACTAAAGGTGATCACAAACTGGTAAATCCAATGATTGACTTACCGCGAATGCGCTCTCCGTGTGTAATTTCTTGGAAAGCGATAAGATAAGGCCAGCGATATCGTATTCCTAGCGGATAAGGAATACCACAGTGGACGTAAACATCATTGGGGATCAGTTTCCAGAGCAATAGAATATTTATCAAGCTGTATTCATTCACGGAAACAAAAACGTAGTGGTAGTGGTTTAACGGAAAAGATCCAAATTATTTATTAAAATGACAAAGTTGCATTTACATTTTGAATCTTCTTAGTTGTACGGTAGCCATGATTAGAAGGGTTGATTGAAGTTACTTCAAAGAGACCTAAGAACTTACATAGAGTATTTTAACAGAACATTAATAATAACACATATTAACAGTGACTATTCGTGATGTTTAAACCCTAATGTAGTCCGAGAAAAAAGTTTAAATAAGGGGGAAAAGCAACCGAAAACATATTTATTTTCACAGAAAATGTCATTAAATACGAATGTAAGCAATGAAATTGCTTCAAATTGATTTTTGGATTTTTCTCGGGTGTACATCGTTCTCAATTGCCCTCTCCAAATTAGGACATAAAGGACAATTGCCCTCTCCAAATTAGGACATAGGACTTATGTCCTTTATGTCCTAATTTGGAGAGGGCAATTGAGAACGATGTACACCCGAGAAAAATACAAAAATCAATTTGAAGCAATTTAATTGCTTACATTCGTATTTAATGACATTTTCTGTGAAAATAAATATATTTTCGGTTGCTTTTCCCCCTTGTTTAAACCTTTTTCTCATACTTTTTTCCGGATGGGACCATCCGGACCCCATGTGCAATCAATGTGTGCAAAATGTGCAATCACGTTTTTGCTTTGAAAATATTATTAACTTTTCTTTCTAGATTTATCATATGCTTGCAGTCTAAATAGATAGTAAATTTACTCTCATATATTCAAAGATATCAATGTCTAGATATAATTATAGAGTTTACCGTTACCACAACAATCTTAATATGTTCTTATTTTCTTGGGTTTATTTATAAAATAAATAAATAAATACAATCCTTAAAAATGTAATTTGTGAAAAATTAATTTACTATTACGATCATATGAGGCATTTAATTTTTCATTCAAATTAAGAGACCATACTTTTTTAAATATGTTAAATTTCTGCTTCTAATATGAAACAATTTTCAAACATATTTGTTATTAACAACATAAACATGTACCGAAAATATAAAATTTATATGTAGACCTAGTAGGCTAACATGTTATTAAATATATTAAAGCATACAGATGATTTAATAATCTAAAATATTTAATTATATATAGGCTTACTAGGACTATATATAGACCTATATTTCCATGAAAACTGTTTAATCACTTATTAATTTTAAATTTCTGATGACATCTGTTTCAAAACTCAAAATTTGTAACTGCCTAAACAGTAAGATATATGAAAATAAATATAGTATATATATTTTTAAATGTCATGTATAAAATTATCCGTTAAAATTAAAAAAAAATATTATTTATCAATAATAAAAAAAGTGTTACGTATAATCCATTGATTTAGAGACAAAATATGAACACTATCATAAAAAATACCTACCATCAAGAATTTAATTTGCTATTGTGAATGTATTTTGAAGTTTGTAAAAACATTATAGAGTAAAAAGAGTAAAAACACAATTTACTAATGTATTTATATTGTTCACCTGACGTTAAAAAAAATCAACCCAAAAGTATTCTTAACCTTAAAAATAAATATCTTTATTTATGTGTATACGGGATTGGGCAAAACTAAGGAATATAGCCTATTTATTATAAATATTGAAAAATGTAATGAAACTTTTTAGTTATGACATTTAGATTTATTTAGTATTATTTTACTCGGTTTTCTCATAGCAAGGGATGATGGCCCACGAAGGAGGTCTTAACAATTTTAAATGTAGGTTCTTTGTTTGTACAGTACAAAAGTGCAAACCTGGGCTCAAAAGGATGACACAGTCAGAAAATACAGTCTCTCAAAGAACTTAATGTGATATTACTAATACTTCTTAAGAACAAGGATATGATAGTGATCTATTGCTTACAGCTATAATTTAATGGACAGAATGTGAGAAATTAACATACTCAAAAACAGGGACTTCGAACAGGGATAAATTAATATCCAGCCAAGTAACTAAGAAGTATTTGTTATATGACATTAAATTCTTTGAGGGGCTGTATTTTCTGGTTACCTGCGTTGAGCAGCTAGTTCGTCGAGCGGCCACATGAGAATTAACAAGAGCCAGGGGGTTGACAGGTATGAGCCGAGTTCGTTGAGCGGCCACATGAGAATTAACAAGAGCCAGGGGGTTGACAGGTATGAGCCGAGTTCGTTGAGCGGTCAGTTCGTCGAGCGAGGGAGCGACCACATTCTGTCAAGGTCAAGGGGGTTGACAGGTATGAGCCGAGTTCGTTGAGCGGCCAGTTCGTCGAGCGGCCACATTCTGTCAAGGCCAGGGGGGTTGACAGGTATGAGCCGAGTTCATTGGTGGCAAGGTTTTCTAGTTTATGGTTATACGCATAATATAAATTGATTACACCAATAAACGAGTATCAAGAATACATGTATAGCTTAAGAGTACTGATTGTATTCTTAACAAAATATTTGGCAAAGTCTAGTAGAATTTATATGTACTAACAAAAGTGTTGTGCAGAGCAGTTAGTCTGTTTTCAATTGTTTTAATGCTTAATAAAGTGCTATCTAGATAGGACATTAAAAACTGCATGCACTGATAAGATGTAAGTTTAGGATGGTGAAACAATAGCAAAATACATAAACTAGGCTACTCATTTTATTGTAGGTGTTATAAAAAATTATCTCATATTTTATAACTTCAATATTTTACATTGCAAAGCTATAAGCATTCAGAATTTTGTTTAAAATCAATGAAATAAGAGCTATTTGTTTATCTGAGAATTTTTAATTGTATTTATTTATATTAATGTAAATATATGAAGTTAAACATCATGACTTATTTCCCTTGTCGTCACGGGCGCTCTGTTCAGGGATGTTTTTGTTAAATTATCACAGGAATTTCGTTTAACAGTTATATTAGAAACACACAGTCTACTGATTTTGTAAGGAATTAGTCTATTGCTCTTCAAGTCTATTGTTTACCTGTCATCACAATCATGCAAAGCAATGAATATTTAAATGCTATTGCACGATTTGAACATAATAACATTATTAAAAACTGGAGGACACCCCTGCAATTTTTAAAATAAATTATTATAGTAGTTAACCACAATAGAGTAAAAATCCAACTGGACTCAACACGTTACTTGTAAATATCAGAAAATGGTGTCGATTGATATTATGTATTTAAGAGTAGGTTTTTTTTAATAATGTAACAGAGTGATTGGTTTCGTTCACGGATATTACATTTTAAACTACAACGTAATAAAAACCATAATAAAATTAGAGTAATTTTACTATGGTTTCATCATCCTAATCTTACATTTTGTCGGCCCCTGAAGTTTTCAATGCCTTATCTAGACATTCTCAGTACTTTAGTAAGGATTAAAACAATTAAAAATAATTAAATGTATACATAGTATAGTATTCTGCTTTATTATTGAAGCAAGGATCAGATTGTTTGTCGGACAGAACAAAATTATAAATTTACGTGGCAAGTTTTCGGAACGACTAGTAAGCTAAGGAGGTACTGTAGTGTTATTAATTGTTCATAAAATACTTTTTAATTTCTTTTTACATATAATTATGTTTGTTATTTACTAACAAAACTTTTCTGTACAACAATTTTGTTGGTACATGTAAATTCTTCCAGACTTTAACAAATATTTTGTTAAGAACATAGTCATAATCTTCCACTATATATATATATATATATATATATATATATATATATATATATATATATATATTATCTCGAGATAATGTATTATACGTGTAACCACAACCCTTGCCGCTCAACGGAATACATCTATTTTCTTACTGGATGACCCTTTTGACCTCAGGTTTGCAATTTTGTATTTTACAAACAAAAACCTTTAAAATGATGTAGCTTAACTCGAGGTAGACTCATATTTAAAAAATTTTAGACTTCCTTCGTAGGTCACCCCCTAGCTATTCGAAAACCGAGTAAAACATGTCTAAATGTTTGTTATAGGGATATGTACATAACTAGCAAAGTTTCATTACATTTAGTTCAACAGTGTTAAAACTAATAAATATATTCCAGATTTTTCCCACCCTTGTATATTAGGCATTAGAAGAATATTTCATTTACTTTGATATCGTATTAGGTCCTATGAGGTAAGCTACAGGTAACTTCCAAGGGATGTGTAACTATTAACCCAATAAGAGCCAAAACCGCTTTCCTGACCGAATGCGATTCACTCGTCCGCACAATGGAGAGCGGCTTTGTGTCGAGGGCAACGTTTATTTAATCACACAAATACACTCTCCCTAAGGGCCAGGGGTTGCTCAAGAAGTTACCACCCCAAGCCCGGGTCCAGTGGTCCATGGATGAATAGCATTAGAGGTGAATGGGGGTTTATTTTCGCCACGAGGATCTTGAGGTGTTAGGCCAGCTGCCAACAAAAACTTGAAAACTAATTGGTCTAAAAGACTTCCGCCACGGAAAGGACTTCTTCCCTTGACAATAGCTTTGTCAAAACACGGTCACTTCCTGTCGGGAGGTATATGAAGGACTAAAACTCCTTTTTCTGTAGAAAATAAAGGAACTTTGGTGGAATAATTTAAATCAACTAATTCATATACGAAACTACTTAATTTGAGAATAATGTAGAAATAAGTTAAACAAGCTGTGTATAATAAGCACATATACTCTACATATACACAGACTGCTCATAGCATAGGAGAAGGTGACGCGCCTTATTCACCTACACTACACTACAACATGTAAGATATCTGAATATTTGTGCGTGCGGTGTTGCCATGGTGAACGAAGAGCGTAAATATATCACCATCAAAGACTATATAGAATTCACCATTCACACACCAGTTTTGACACTAATAGAACTAAACTGTGGAACGGTCTGACAACTGCGCTCAGTCCACAACCTACTCAAAACAGCCTGATCCTGTTTGTATATAACTAACTACATATAAATATGATAAAAATGTTGGTGAACGAATAGGCCCATAGGCCCTATAGAGATATCACTGAAAATTGAATCCAATCACCGAAGAAAACACTAGAGTCAGACTTCACATGACAAAATTGTGGCGTAATGCTGTACCCAAGCTACTTGGGGGCTAAGAGAGGTGGATATTGTAGATCGTTGTCAACACCAACACTACGTCGTGATCTACGTTGTCGTCAATACTATTAGAGAGATCTGGGGCGTCCGTGTCGGGTGGTAGTCAAGATCCGGATGCTGTGTAGGGGATAGAACTGAGTACCTTTGATTGTCAATTAGCTGAAAATCAGACCAACACTACGTGGTTTTTGAATCCACGTACAGGTACCATAATTACCCAGAATATTGGTTTATTGATAAACGCCTCTTTTTGAGGATTTTTCAAACTAAGTTAGTAACCAGACTACATCCACGTAACTATTCATATTAACCTAAAATACGCGTAATCAGCGCCTCAAATGATAATCTGAATGCACCAAACATCTTTAGTATCTGAAGTGCTACATCATTCTCTTATTAGCGTTTAGACTCCTTAGTCCGAGTAAAATAAACATGTTTATGGAGAAATCACAATAAAATTAAAAAAGTTTAACGCTCATTTCCGATCCCACTGATTAGATGCTGATAAGGTTCATATGTTTACATAGTAAGGAAAATAAGGCCATCAAATAAAATAATATTTAGTGCCGTAAAACTGTCACAAGAATTGATTATATATATACACACCACCATAGTACATTACGAAGTGTATTTGAACTATAGGTTATAACTAAGTGAAAAATAAATATATAGATTTAACAATAAATATATATGCAGGATTATTAAAAGGATATATTAAGTTTAATTACATGGCTCTTTCAAATAAAATAAGTAAATAGACCCTACTCAATCTAAAAACAGCTTGTTTTAAACAAGCGGTGTTGAATAATTTAAAAAGAGGAAGAACAATCTTAAAAGTAAATTTCAGTCAGTAATAAATATATGAATCAGGCAAATAAATGTATTACTTAAGATACACAAACAACTAAATAATTTAGGCAAACGAATAAACAGTTTAGCCAGACAATTCCATCAATTAAACAAAGAACCATATTAGAAACATTTTACAAATAAAATAACACATATGCCAAAAGCGTAAAATATCCGAGGTAAGAAATTCTTAATTTAATAGAATTTAACTACCAACTATAAAATTTATGCTTATATAGTTTGTCTAGGTTCTTATGAATGTTCAATTTTAGCTATTGTAGATTTACTAAGCGTATGAAAATTAATTGTTGTTTTGTCTTTATTAGGAGTATTGTAGCTGTGAACCTTATTGTAGACTAATTTTAGGATGCGCGGCTTTCTGAAACTTGGATCGGCTCATTGGAGAATCAAACATTGGATAATTCAAGTCCGAATCCGAAAATGGAGATGAAAACGTATTGGATGACGATATCAAGAGACTCTTAGGTCCACGCTCATCAGTATGAAGAAATTTCCGAAAGATATTTTTAACATTGTGGCGTAACTTAAAAAGTAAGTACAGAGCAACGTGTAAATTATTGAGACCGAGAAAAGCTAGAGCACGACAAGTCGAGACGATGGCTTGTCAGCAGCTGGCGTGAACCCTACTGCAAGTCATCCTCCGGGGAGGAAGTGCGTGCCCCTACCTCACAGATCCCAACACTGATATACAAATGAAACATGTAAAAACTCTCAAGCGTGCTTACATAAACCCTTGTTTGCGATAAAGTCTTGCAAAACATGAACCAACAAATTATAGCCAACGGGTACGACATTTATGTATGAAACGTGGCACGAGAATACTTCATAAATGGACGATTGGCTTGTCTGTAGAGAACACAAATGGAAAAAATAATTATAAACGGTACTTTTAGACTAAGAATTACAGTATTTAGAAACAATTGGAGTGCCGGTGGCCGAGTGGTCTGAGGCGTCAGGACATTGCAATTGAGTTAGAGTTTGCGCAGGTTCGATTCCGGAATATGACTGTTACTTTTTATCAGTAATATTAACCTTGTACGTACTGGTTCTCCCCTTACTCTGTCTGAAAAGTTCCCCGCAGATCAATAGACTATCGGTAATAGGTAGAGTAAGAGAACTTAAGAGAAGCGATTTTCAACAAAATATATAAGCTACTGTCAGAATGTGTAGTCCTAAAAATTGCACAAAAAAATACGTCGGAATGGCTAAAAAAATTGCCAAGCCACCGCTCGGAAGTCGACAGACCCTATAGTAAGACATACACTCCATCCGTCAGCAGGCTAAATACATGATGTTCTACTTCAACTGTACTGTTCGTGTTTGTTGTCCTAATGGGTTATAATAAACACTGTGTGGCTGTTAAAGGTCCGATCTAGTGGAAATTATCAGTTTTTTCTAATTTAAATTCGTTTAGAGTTACAAATATATTTTACTGTACAAAATTTTAAAAAAAATCTCAATTAAAAAATATATGGGCTATCGTGTGGTGTAATAGAACAGTTCTTCATATATAAATGGAGACTTCATACCCCTTACAGGACCCTTTTAGAGGATTTCTACGTTCCAATGAAAAAATAACAAATAATCATCATAAATAACACGGCTATCGTTGTTTTTTTCATTCAAATTCTTTATTGATTATTTTGTACTTAAAATTTTTTCAATTTTTTTTTTATTTTATATTTATCCCTCTAGCCTGTCACTGTTTGAGGAAAAATCTTAAAATTAAATATATTTTTATACAGTATAATATGTTTTTAATAACGAATAACACATTGGTTTACTTTTTATAATTTCTCAAATAAGTAGGTGATAATTTTATTATAATGGCAACCCTAATATGTATTTAGTTTAAAATTTTACAAATAAAAATCTAGTACTAATATTACACAGTTAACGCCTTATATATAATTATATTATTACGTTAGGCCTATAAACATTTTTTATTAATTTACTAGCTACTTTTATATAACCATTTTTCTATTTGTTAGCTTTACTAAAATTAGATATTTTATTTTTAATTGAGTTATTTGTACAAGATTATTCAATAGAAAATCACAATTAGATGAAATAGCCCAAACAATGAATTTGGTAAATGTATTAGGATAACATAATATACTATAGATATTATATATTTCAATTTACTTTTCTATATTTATAAAAGAGGATGTTTGTATATATATATATGTTTGAAGTTTATGCACTGCCAAACCATCCAACCGATCGCCATGAAACTTTAGGATGTTGTCCTGTATACTCCCGAGATGGTTTCTGTGAAGTTTGATGCAGATCCGTCTACAGGGTCCCGCCCCACGGGCTCCTAAAGATCCCATGTTATTCAAATGGAGAATCTGAATTGTTTACAAAAAACACATGACTGTGTGGTTTAATGTAGTTTCACATGCCATAAGCAGATTGAAGTTCTCACAACAACAGTACTGTATATGTTTTTATTCATTGTAGTTCTACATTTCACCTTGAGAGTGTAGCACACACTACTTTTACTTGATCAGGTGATCTGTATTCGCTTGCTCGAGAGTAGGCTCACTAAAAGACCTTTACATTTATACACCAAATAAGAAGACCAAAAATATTGTTTACCCTCTTGCACTCATTTAATAATGGAAATAATAATGGTTTTTTTCTATAATTCTTTTTATTGCTTTATTTTGGTATGTCAATGAAAAATGAAAGGCGAGACAACGTCCGCCGGGTTCAGCTAGTATTTTATAAACTTTCATTGTAAAAAATCAATGAAAGTTGTAACCGTTGCAATTTTGAAACTGATTTTTCGAGGACAAAACATGTTTCAGCTAAATGTATCATATTTTGTTAAATATTCTTACCGAGTGTCAGTATCTTATCTTAACCCGTCCTTTAGATATTTATATAATTTTTTTAATCACATACAGCCTGACATAAGCCAATCAAAATAGCACACATGTATTGTATTATTTGTTAATATTGACCAGCTGATAAATGTAGTAAAGTTTGTTGAAATAATTGAGGGACACCGTGTATATAGGCCTAATAATCACGATCTATACAAATTTAATAATCAACAAAATAATGGTTATATATTTTCTTGAAAAATATTGTTACATGTCCATTAATGTTGTATTATTTTTATTTATTATTTTAGTTCTTACTGACCCATATTTAACCTAACCTACGTATGCGACGATTAAGTTTTGATTTTATTTCAGAGTCTTTCATTGTACACTATATTAAATGAATGCTCATAATATTTCTTTCAGCTGTCTCTACATATTTGTTTAAGCTCGTCAGACAGTGAGAGAAAGTGACGGCATGATTGGAAGTAGATCAAGGTTACAATACAACATTCCGTCGCCTTTTGTACCTTGTTGATGGTGTAGTACACATTAAAATTATCGGTTTTTATAAGTTTTTTTTTTTTTTTTTTTTTTTAGTTTCTTTCATCGTACAGGCTGTTCGCACGTTATTAATAGACGTACAGAGAGATTTTTTAGCAAAATAATTTTTTATCTTTTAACGAAGAATTTGTATCTGTTGCTAATTGTGACGGTCCACCATCCCTTCGGTAAATAAATAAGGTATTTAGAAATGTCTGTAACATAAAGGTAAATTGGTATATACTCATGTGAAGGATATCTTTTGATTTTGATGTCACATTGAGTATATTTTGAAAGTTTAAATGACTTAAAAAAAGAACGTCATTTTTTTATTTAGAAACTGAAGGGCGCACGCATTTTGACTTTTCCAAAACACAAGTAGTAACTATTGGGAATCTGGATAAGAAAGTCTTACATTTGACTCTCACTTGAATGTGCTACACTAGGAGGGGGGGGGGTGAGAAGACGAATTTCGACTATTCTAAAATAGGGATAATGTGAAGCGTTTAAATAATCAAGTTTGATTCGGAGGATTAATTTAACAAAATATATATGTGATTTTTTAATTTAATTTTTTTATATGAGTAGTTTTTTTTATAAAACTTCAATCTCCATAAAAACATATATGTCTGACAAATTTCATGTTATGTGGTCTAATTCTGTCAAAAATGCCTCCACTCCATCTTTTATATATAAGTAGGCCTTTTATATATAAATAGGCCTTATTCGGAATAGAAAAAAATAAAGGACTTAGCTATAAGTCTACATATTATATTTAGAAATAGGAGCGTTTCACAACTTCATAAAGAATAGGAAACTGACGCGTGTTAAAATGTTTAGATATTTATAAATTTGTTTGTATAAAATAAGATAGTAAAAATCTAGTTAGATTTAGGACGATTCAGTAGATGTATCTAGTTTTACAATATTTTGAAAGTTAATCTAAACCATCCCTGAAAGGTTAATACAGTAAATAATAGCTGATTAAATAAAAAAGTAACTAAACAGCATGTATTTATGGGAAGCAGTTTTTAATGTTTTTATTTGAACAGGAATAAAGATTGTTTTATTAGACCTTCTGAATTAGAATTTCTTTATCCTGAGAACGATGTCACATTCATAAGAAAATGTTCGCAAAGCTTAAATTAACTGTGGACAGTAACTTGAAGTACATATTTTCAAGCCATCTACTTCAATACAACTTATAAAGCAAAGTTTCGAGTGATTACAACCATACAATCCCAGAAATCGTTGTTAAAAGCTCATTCACCGGAAGAAGGGAGTAGACGAGTTTGTCGAAACGTTCACGAGGCTGCAGCTGGGGCTAATTAGCCACTCGTTGGTTTGTGTACATTAACATTAACACCGACACATCGTGGCCAGTCGGTTGGAACTTGCAGTCCAGTGGTTTATCGATAATTGTCCCCAGGGGGCTGCTAGGGGAGCTCCGAGGGAGTCGTTAAATAGGCCTCAGCCACCAGCCTTAATCGCCCCCTTTGTCGTGCCGGCACAAAGACCGTAAATACGGAGTCACAGGATTTTTGCTATGGTAATAGTCTCCTTTGGCTTTCACGCCAGTGTGAGAACGTGTGTATTGTACGTGGGAGTGATGGCGGGGGTGGATCTTCGTTAACGATTTGCCGAACGTTTAGGGTTGCTTCCGCTTGTTCGAAATGTTTTTTTAGTTGCAATACACTTCAAGCCCTTTAATTTTTTTTTAACAAGACATGGGCGATAAGTTGTCAAGATTTGGGTGAATTAGAGGGGTGGAAGAGAGTAATGAGTGCCGATGAACGATCATAGTCAATGCTACCAAAATAAAAAAAAGGAACAGAAATCGCTTCCTTGAGGCCGCAGTGAACGTCTCAGTGGCTCTTTATACATATGTAGTAATAACTACGTTTATTCTTGATGATTTGGGGAGTGGGGAATAAGGGAGAGACTGACAAGCTCCTAGCCCCCTGCTATCGCATGACATATTGGAGACATACTTACTCGACACAGAACTAGCGAACTACTTAGGCCAGCCGCACACTGACTCGAACAGAACGGAACGCGACAAGACCGACGTTCTGCGCGTCTCGTCGCTTTCGTTGGTGGCCGCACACTGAGTCGAACAAGTCAAGACGGAACGCTAGCCATGACGGAAGTTGTCTAATTTCGCAGTCTCACTTGATACTCCAGGTAAGTGGACTGGTTTAAAAGTACAATAATACGATCGTTTTGGGGTTTTATAAAGTGTTGGCGGTATTTTGGCACGGTTCGTGTCGAATATGCGCTTGGCTTAATTTTAAGATTTTAAAATTAAGAACTGTGTGAGGAGGAAGAAGTATTTTGTCGTAAAACCATTAGTTTTTTCTGTAATTCTGATTTAAAATTTTTAAATAGAAAAAAAACTATGCAGACTGACAGACAGTAAACGGAATAAGCTATACCATGAAAAAATTGGGAAGTTCAGAATGTATTTAGTCCAATGTACTTTTATTGTGATGATAAAAATGGCTGTAAACAAGTGTAAAATGGGCTGAACATATATTAGGAGCACAATTGAATCATTTAAGAGTTTAACTGTATAATTAAATACAAATTTAATAATATGTAAATACCCTATAAGTTCATTTCCTTTTCTATGTCACTCCATATTTTTCTAAATTAATTGTATGTTAAGATGTTCTTTGAGTGTAGGGTTGTATAAAGGTATATTGTTTTGCCATAAAATAAAAGCTTATCTACATCGACAGCAATCGACATTCCTAAATCGATGTATTGAGCCGTTTTACTAAACAAAAAAAACATATATTCGAATAAAAATAATATGATAAAACACAAATTGTCTGCAGAACAATAAATGAACGTGAACTAGTTCAATGTTATGTTATATCTGTGTATCCGGTTGTCAGCTGTATCACCGTAGGAATAGTGCATGCGCAGTAAGTTTTGTTCGCTAGCGTCTGGTCACGAAACTTTGGGTACCTTCGCCAAGACGCCTTCAGACGTCTTTAGATGTCTATATTTTTTCGTCTTGTCTGGGTAGTGTGCGGCACTCCCATTTAAAACAATCCAAACAGCTTCGCCACAGACGTCTGAAGGCGTCTTGTCTTGTTCTGTTTCGTCTCGTTCTATTCAGTGTGCGGCAGGCCTTACTTGGAACTACGTAAAATTAGCGACTAAAGTTTGTTTAAAGTACTATCTGTAATTGTTCCAAGAGCCCATGTATTTATTTTAAATAAACTAAAAAAACGCTACTTAGTCGAAATGTTTTCTATAGTTAGGCCTACCTTAATTTTTTATCAACAGCCAAATTATTGGCGTAAAGTCATTTATATAAATAACAAAAGTTCTATATATTCCTTAAAACAAATAAAATTGATTATATTTCCACTTTTCTCACTAGAGAATCAGAAACGAGCCTTTCCTCAGTTTGTATCTGTCTCATTGTTCGCTTTTCGCAGGAAAAAGAGTTTTTTTAAATGAAAGTGTGTATCATAATTCTTAGGCTATTAATCTTAGGAATTGACCTTACAGCTCCCCACCCCCAAGATATTCTTAGTTACTATATTATTCTTAAGGACAAAAACACAAATTCACAAATACAAATAGAAAACAAAAACATAAATAACCGATCGGCTC
>JAQJVL010006694.1:0-27644 GCA_035578905.1 Stictocephala bisonia | reverse complement strand
TCCCCCAAATGTGGGTGACCCTTCTATACGCTGTTAAATAAATTCACATTTTTTAATAACTGGTAGGTGGTCTTTTACAGTAGTTGAAAAATTCCATTGATTTAAAACAGTGTAGGGAGTCTTCACTACTCTATTTGAATAAAATTCCCTTGATCTATTACAGTGAGGTGTCTTCTACTACGTATTTAAATAAATTCCCTTTTAATTTACCACAAGTGGTATCTTCTATTTACGCTAGTTGAAAAAAATTCACTTTAGTTTAACCGGTGGGTAGTTTTCCTACTACTGCTATTTGAATAATTTACTTTATTACACGTATGGGTGGTCTCTCTACTACTGCTAGTTGAAAAATTTTTACTTTGGTTTCCCCGGGGTAGGTGGGTCTCATTACGTATTTTGAAAAATTTTCCATTGGTTTACCCCCATGAATGAGTCTTCTACTCTGCTTTTAAAAAAATCCCTTGAGCTTTAAACAGTGGTAGGTGTCTTTCTAGCTATTGAATAAATTTTTTGTTTTACCCCTTGGGTGGATCTTCTACTAGCTGGTTTAAAAATTCACTTTGGTTTTACAACAGTGGGGGTTTGTCCTCTCAATCTGTAGTTGAATAAATTCACATTGAGGCCCCATTCACGTAGTAGGTAACTCTCTACTACTCTAGTTGAAAAATTTTTAAATTGTGTTATAAAACATTTGGTAGGTGAGTCTCTTTACTACTGAAATTTAAAAATTTTTCCCATTGAGTCTATCACGTGGTAGGTGGTTTCTACTACGCTATTAAAAAATTCCCCATTGGTCTTTCTACGTATAGGTGGTCTTTTACTACGTAGTTAAATAAATTCCAAGAGTTAACTCAGTAGAGGTGATCTCATACGGCTATTGAATAAATCACTTTTAAGTTTAAACATAGAGTAGTCCTTCTACTACTGCATTTAAAAAATTTTACTGAGCTATTACAGTGTAGGTGGGTCTACTACTGCTAGTTGAATAAATTCACATTGAGTTTACCACCAGTAGTAGGTGAGTCTATCTACTACTGATAGTTGAATAAATTCAAATTGAGTCTATATACCGTAGTAGGTAAGTCTATCTACTAATGCTAGTTGAATAAATTCACATTAAATTTACCAACAGTAGTAGGTGAGTCTCTCTACTACAGCTAGTTGAATAATTTCACATTGAGTCTATCTACCGTGGTAGGTGGGTCTATCTACTACGGCTAGTTGAATAAATTCACATTGAGTTTACCACCAGTAGTACGGTGAGTCTATCTACTACTGCTAGTTGAATAAATTCACATTGAGTCTATTAACAGTGGTAGGTGAATCTATCTACTACTGCTAGTTGAATAAATTCCCATTGAGTTATCTACATTAGTAGGTGGATCTCTCTACTACTGCTAGTTGAATAAATTCACATTGAGTCTATCAACAGTGGTAGGTGAGTCTCTCTACTACTGCTAGTTGAATAAATTCACATTGAGTTTACCAACAGTAGTAGGTGAGTCTCTCTCTACTACTACTAGTTGACTAAATTCATATTGAGTCTATCAACAGTGGTAGGTGAGTCTCTCTACTACTGCTAGTTGAATAAATTCACATTGAGTCTATCTACCGTGGTAGGTGGGTCTATCTACTACTGCTAGTTGAATAATTTCACATTGAGTCTATCTACCGTGATAGGTGGGTCTATCTACTACTGATAGTTAAATAAATTCACAATGAGTTTACCACCAGTAGTAGGTGAGTCTCTCTACTTTTGCTAGGTGAATAAATTCACATTGAGTTTACCAACAGTAGTAGGTGAGTCTATCTACTACTGCTAGTTGAATAAATTCACATTGAGTTTACCAACAGTAGTAGGTGAGTCTCTCTACTACTGCTAGTTGAATAAATTCACATTGAGTCTATCAACAGTGGTAGGTGAGTCTCTCTACTACTGCTAGTTGAATAAATTCACATTGAGTCTATCTACAGTAGTAGGTGGGTCTCTCTACTACTGCTAGTTGAATAAATTCACATTGAGTCTATCAACAGTGGTAGGTGAGTCTCTCTACTACTGCTAGTTGAATAAATTCACATTGAGTCTATCAACAGTGGTAGGTGAGTCTATCTACTACTGCTAGTTGAATAAATTCCCATTGAGTCTATCTACAGTAGTAGGTGAGTCTCTCTACTACTGCTAGTTGAATAAATTCCCATGGAGTCAATCTACAGTAGTAGGTGGATCTCTCTACTACGGCTAGTTGAATAAATTCACATTGAGTTTATCAACAGTGGTAGGTTAGTCTCTCTACTACTGCTAGTTGAATAAATTCACATTGAGTCCATCTACAGTAGTAGGTGGATCTCTCTACTACTGCTAGTTGAATAAATTCACATTGTGTATATCAACAGTGGTAGGTGAGTCTCTTTACTACTGATAGTTGAATAAATTCCCATTGAGTCTATCAACAGTGGTAGGTGAGTCTCTCTACTACTGCTAGATAAATACATTCCCATTGAATCTATCTACAGTAGTAGGTGGATCTCTCTACTACTGCTAGTTGAATAAATTCCCATAGAGTCTATCTACAGTAGTCGGTGGATCTCTCTACTACGGCTAGTTGAATAAATTCACATTGAGTTTACCAACAGTAGTAGGTGAGTCTCTCTACTACTGCTAGTTGAATAAATTTACATCGAGTCTATCTACAGTAGTAGGTGGGTCTCTCTACTACTGCTAGTTGAATAAATTTACATCGAGTCTATCTACAGTTGTAGGTGAGTCTATCTACTACTGCTAGTTGAATAAATTCACATTGAGTTTACCACCAGTAGTAGGTGAGTCTATCTACTACTGATAGTTGAATAAATTCACATTGAGTCTATATACCGTAGTAGGTAAGTCTATCTACTACTGCTAGTTGAATATATTCACATTAAATTTACCAACAGTAGTAGGTGAGTCTCTCTACTACTGCTAGTTGAATAATTTCACATTGAGTCTATCTACCGTGGTAGGTGGGTCTATCTACTATGGCTAGTTGAATAAATTCACATTGAGTTTACCACCAGTAGTAGGTGAGTCTATCTACTACTGCTAGTTGAATAAATTCACATTGAGTCTATTAACAGTAGTAGGTGAATCTATCTACTACTGCTAGTTGAATAAATTCCCATTGAGTTTATCTACATTAGTAGGTGGATCTCTCTACTACTGCTAGTTGAATAAATTCACATTGAGTCTATCAACAGTGGTAGGTGAGTCTCTCTACTACTGCTAGTTGAATAAATTCACATTGAGTTTACCAACAGTAGTAGGTGAGTCTCTCTCTACTACTAGCTAGTTGAATAAATTCATATTGAGTCTATCAACAGTGGTAGGTGAGTCTCTCTACTACTGCTAGTTGAATAAATTCACATTGAGTCTATCTACCGTGGTAGGTGGGTCTATCTACTACTGCTAGTTGAATAATTTCACATTGAGTCTATCTACCGTGGTAGGTGGGTCTATCTACTACTGATAGTTAAATAAATTCACAATGAGTTTACCACCAGTGGTAGGTGAGTCTTTCTACTTTTGCTAGGTGAATAAATTCACATTGAGTTTACCAACAGTAGTAGGTGAGTCTATCTACTACTGCTAGTTGAATAAATTCACATTGAGTCTATATGCCGTGGTAGGTAAGTCTATCTACTACTGCTAGTTGAATAAATTCACATTAAATTTACCAACAGTAGTAGGTGAGTCTCTCTACTACTACTAGTTGACTAAATTCATATTGAGTCTATCTACCATGGTAGGTGGGTCTATCTACTACGGCTAGTTGAATAAATTCACATTGAGTTTACCAACAGTAGTAGGTGAGTCTCTCTACTACTGCTAGTTGAATAAATTCACATTGAGTCTATTAACAGTAGTAGGTGAATCTATCTACTACTGCTAGTTGAATAAATTCACATTGAGTCTATTAACAGTGGTAGGTAAATCTATCTACTACTGCTAGTTGAATAAATTCACATTGAGTTTACCAACAGAAGTAGGTGAGTCTATCTACTACTGCTAGTTGAATAAATTCACATTGAGTTTATCAACAGTGGTAGGTTAGTCTCTCTACTACTGCTAGTTGAATAAATTCACATTGAGTCCATCTACAGTAGTAGGTGGATCTCTCTACTACTGCTAGTTGAATAATTTCACATTGTGTATATCAACAGTGGTAGGTGAGTCTCTTTACTACTGATAGTCGAATAAATTCCCATTGAGTCTATCAACAGTGGTAGGTGAGTCGATCTACTACTGCTAGTTGAATAAATTCCCATTGAGTCTATCTACAGTAGTAGGTGGATCTCTCTACTACTGCTAGTTGAATAAATTCCCATAGAGTCTATCTACAGTAGTAGGTGGATATCTCTACTACGGCTAGTTGAATAAAGTCACATTAAGTTTACCAACAGTAGTAGGTGAGTCTCTCTACTACTGCTAGTTGAATAAATTTACATCGAGTCTATCTACAGTAGTAGGTGGGTCTCTCTACTACTGCTAGTTGAATAAATTTACATCGAGTCTATCTACAGTTGTAGGTGAGTCTATCTACTACTGCTAGTTGAATAAATTCACATTGAGTTTACCACCAGTAGTAGGTGAGTCTATCTACTACTGATAGTTGAATAAATTCACATTGAGTCTATATACCGTAGTAGGTAAGTCTATCTACTAATGCTAGTTGAATAAATTCACATTAAATTTACCAACAGTAGTAGGTGAGTCTCTCTACTACTGCTAGTTGAATAAATTTACATTGAGTCTATCTACAGTAGTAGGTGGGTCTCTCTACTACTGCTAGTTGAATAAATTCATATTGAGTTTACCAACAGTAGTAGTGAGTGTCTACTACTGTTAGTTGATAAATTCACATTGAGTCTACTGGCAGTAGAAGTGAGTCTCTCTACTACTGCTAGTTGAATTAATTCACATTGAGTCTATCTACAGTGGTAGGTGAGTCTATCTACTACTGCTAGTTGAATAAATTCACATTAAGTTTACCAACAGTAGTAGGTGAGTCTCTCTACTACTGCTAGTTGAATAAATTCACATTGAGTCTATCAACAGTGGTAGGTGAGTCTCTCTACTTTTGCTAGGTGAATAAATTCACATTAAATTTACCAACAGTAGTAGGTGAGTCTCTCTACTACTACTAGTTGACTAAATTCATATTGAGTCTATCAACAGTGGTAGGTGAGTCTCTCTACTACTGCTTGTTGAATAAATTCACATTGAGTCTATCTACCGTGGTAGGTGGGTCTATCTACTACTGATAGTTAAATAAATTAACAATGAGTTTACCACCAGTAGTAGGTGAGTCTCTCTACTTTTGCTAGTTGAATAAATTCACATTGAGTTTACCAACAGTAGTAGGTGAGTCTATCTACTACTGCTAGTTGAATAAATTCACATTGAGCCTATCAACAGTGGTAGTTTAGTCTCTCTACTACTGCTAGTTGAATAAATTCACATTGAGTCCATCTACAGTAGTAGGTGGATCTCTCTACTACTGCTAGTTGAATAAATTCACATTGTGTATATCAACAGTGGTAGGTGAGTCTCTTTACTACTGATAGTTGAATAAATTCCCATTGAGTCTATCAACAGTGGTAGGCGAGTCTCTCTACTACTGCTAGTGAAATACATTCCCATTGAATCTATCTACAGTAGTAGGTGGATCTCTCTACTACTGCTAGTTGAATAAATTCCCATAGAGTCTATCTACAGTAGTCGGTGGATCTCTCTACTACGGCTAGTTGAATAATTTCACATTGAGTTTACCAACAGTAGTAGGTGAGTCTCCCTACTACTGCTAGTTGAATAAATTTACATCGAGTCTATCTACAGTATTAGGTGGGTCTCTCTACTACTGCTAGTTGAATAAATTTACATCGAGTCTATCTACAGTGGTAGGTAAGTCTATCTACTACTGCTAGTTGAATAAATTCACATTGAGTTTACCACCAGTAGTAAGTGAGTCTATCTACTTCTGCTTGTTGAATAAATTCACGTTGAGCCTACCAACAGTGGTAGGTGAGTCTATCTACTACTGCTAGTTGAATAAATTAATATTGAGTTTACCACCAGTAATAGGTGAGTCTATTTACTACTGCTAGATGAATAAATTCACATTGAGTTTATCAACAGTGGTAGGTTAGTCTCTCTACTACTGCTAGTTGAATAAATTCACATTGAGTCCATCTACAGTAGTAGGTGAATCTCTCTACTACTGCTAGTTGAATAATTTCACATTGTGTATATCAACAGTGGTAGGTGAGTCTCTTTACTACTGATAGTCGAATAAATTCCCATTGAGTCTATCAACAGTGGTAGGTGAGTCTCTCTACTACTGCTAGTTGAATAAATTCCCATTGAGTCTATCTACAGTAGTAGGTGGATCTCTCTACTACTGCTAGTTGAATAAATTCCCATAGAGTCTATCTACAGTAGTAGTTGGATATCTCTACTACGGCTATTTGAATAAAGTCACATTAAGTTTACCAACAGTAGTAGGTGAGTCTCTCTACTACTGCTAGTTGAATAAATTTACATCGAGTCTATCTACAGTAGTAGGTGGGTCTCTCTACTACTGCTAGTTGAATAAATTTACATCGAGTCTATCTACAGTTGTAGGTGAGTCTATCTACTACTGCTAGTTGAATAAAATCACATTGAGTTTATTGAGTTTACCACCAGTAGTAGGTGAGTCTATCTACTACTGATAGTTGAATAAATTCACATTGAGTCTATATACCGTAGTAGGTAAGTCTATCTACTAATGCTAGTTGAATAAATTTACATTAAATTTACCAACAGTAGTAGGTGAGTCTCTCTACTACAGCTAGTTGAATAATTTCACATTGAGTCTATCTACCGTGGTAGGTGGGTCTATCTACTACGGCTAGTTGAATAAATTCACATTGAGTTTACCACCAGTAGTACGTGAGTCTATCTACTACTGCTAGTTGAATAAATTCACATTGAGTCTATTAACAGTGGTAGGTGAATCTATCTACTACTGCTAGTTGAATAAATTCCCATTGAGTTTATCTACATTAGTAGGTGGATCTCTCTACTACTGCTAGTTGAATAAATTCACATTGAGTCTATCAACAGTGGTAGGTGAGTCTCTCTACTACTGCTAGTTGAATAAATTCACATTGAGTTTACCAACAGTAGTAGGTGAGTCTCTCTCTACTACTAGTAGTTGACTAAATTCATATTGAGTCTATCAACAGTGGTAGGTGAGTATCTCTACTACTGCTAGTTGAATAAATTCACATTGAGTCTATCTACCGTGGTAGGTGGGTCTATCTACTACTGCTAGTTGAATAATTTCACATTGAGTCTATCTACCGTGATAGGTGGGTCTATCTACTACTGATAGTTAAATAAATTCACAATGAGTTTACCACCAGTAGTAGGTGAGTCTCTCTACTTTTGCTAGGTGAATAAATTCACATTGAGTTTACCAACAGTAGTAGGTGAGTCTATCTACTACTGCTAGTTGAATAAATTCACATTGAGTCTATATGCCGTGGTAGGTAAGTCTATCTACTACTGCTAGTTGAATAAATTCACATTAAATTTACCAACAGTAGTAGGTGAGTCTCTCTACTACTACTAGTTGACTAAATTCATATTGAGTCTATCTACCGTGGTAGGTGGGTCTATCTACTACGGCTAGTTGAATAAATTCACATTGAGTTTACCACCAGTAGTAGGTGAGTCTATCTCTACTGCTAGTTGAATAAATTCACATTGAGTCTATTAACAGTGGAAGGTGAATCTATCTACTACTGCTAGTTAAATAAATTCCCATTGAGTTTATCTACATTAGTAGGTGGATCTCTCTACTACTGCTAGTTGAATAAATTCACATTGAGTCTATCAACAGTGGTAGGTGAGTCTCTCTACTACTGCTAGTTGAATAAATTCACATTGAGTTTACCAACAGTAGTAGGTGAGTCTCTCTCTAATACTACTAGTTGACTAAATTCATATTGAGTCTATCAACAGTGCTAGGTGAGTCTCTCTACTACTGCTAGTTGAATAAATTCACATTGTGTATATCAACAGTGGTAGGTGTGTCTCTCTACTACTGATAGTTGAATAAATTCCCATTGAGTCTATCAACAGTGGTAGGTGAGTCTCTCTACTACTGCTAGTTAAATACATTCCCATTAAATCTATCTACAGTAGTAGGTGGATCTCTCTACTACTGCTAGTTGAATAAATTCCCATAGAGTCTATCTACAGTAGTCGGTGGATCTCTCTACTACGGCTAGTTGAATAAATTCACATTGAGTTTACCAACAGTAGTAGGTGAGTCTCTCTACTACTGCTAGTTGAATAAATTTACATCGAGTCTATCTAAAGTAGTAGGTGGGTCTCTCTACTACTGCTAGTTGAATAAGTTTACATCGAGTCTATCTACAGTTGTAGGTGAGTCTATCTACTACTGCTAGTTGAATAAATTCACATTGAGTTTACCACCAGTAGTAGGTGAGTCTATCTACATCTGCTAGTTGAATTAATTCACATTGAGTCTATATATCGTGGTAGGTAAGTCTATCTATTACTGCTAGTTGAATAAATTCACATTAAATTTACCAACAGTAGTAGGTGAGTCTCTCTACTACTGCTAGTTGAATAAATTCACATTGAGTCTATCAACAGTGGTAGGTGAGTCTCTCTACTAGTGCTAGTTGAATAAATTCACATTGAGTTTACCAACAGTAGTAGGTGAGTCTCTCTCTACTGCTACTAGTTGACTAAATTCATATTGAGTCTATCAAAAGTGGTAGGTGAGTCTCTCTACTACTGCTTGTTGAATAAATTCACATTGAGTCTATCTACCGTGGTAGGTGGGTCTATCTACTACTGATAGTTAAATAAATTAACAATGAGTTTACCACCAGTAGTAGGTGAGTCTCTCTACTTTTGCTAGTTGAATAAATTCACATTGAGTTTACCAACAGTAGTAGGTGAGTCTATCTACTACTGCTAGTTGAATAAATTCACATTGAGCCTATCAACAGTGGTAGTTTAGTCTCTCTACTACTGCTAGTTGAATAAATTCACATTGAGTCCATCTACAGTAGTAGGTGGATCTCTCTACTACTGCTAGTTGAATAAATTCACATTGTGTATATCAACAGTGGTAGGTGAGTCTCTTTACTACTGATAGTTGAATAAATTCCCATTGAGTCTATCAACAGTGGTAGGCGAGTCTCTCTACTACTGCTAGTGAAATACATTCCCATTGAATCTATCTACAGTAGTAGGTGGATCTCTCTACTACGGCTAGTTGAATAAATTCCCATAGAGTCTATCTACAGTAGTCGGTGGATCTCTCTACTACGGCTAGTTGAATAATTTCACATTGAGTTTACCAACAGTAGTAGGTGAGTCTCTCTACTACTGCTAGTTGAATAAATTTACATCGAGTCTATCTACAGTATTAGGTGGGTCTCTCTACTACTGCTAGTTGAATAAATTTACATCGAGACTATCTACAGTGGTAGGTAAGTCTATCTACTACTGCTAGTTGAATAAATTCACATTGAGTTTACCACCAGTAGTAAGTGAGTCTATCTACTTCTGCTTGTTGAATAAATTCACGTTGAGCCTACCAACAGTGGTAGGTGAGTCTATCTACTACTGCTAGTTGAATAAATTAATATTGAGTTTACCACCAGTAATAGGTGAGTCTATCTACTACTGCTAGATGAATAAATTCACATTGAGTTTATCAACAGTGGTAGGTTAGTCTCTCTACTACTGCTAGTTGAATAAATTCACATTGAGTCCATCTACAGTAGTAGGTGAATCTCTCTACTACTGCTAGTTGAATAATTTCACATTGTGTATATCAACAGTGGTAGGTGAGTCTCTTTACTACTGATAGTCGAATAAATTCCCATTGAGTCTATCAACAGTGGTAGGTGAGTCTCTCTACTACTGCTAGTTGAATAAATTCCCATTGAGTCTATCTACAGTAGTAGGTGGATCTCTATACTACTGCTAGTTGAATAAATTCCCATAGAGTCTATCTACAGTAGTAGTTGGATATCTCTACTACGGCTATTTGAATAAAGTCACATTAAGTTTACCAACAGTAGTAGGTGAGTCTCTCTACTACTGCTAGTTGAATAAATTTACATCGAGTCTATCTACAGTAGTAGGTGGGTCTCTCTACTACTGCTAGTTGAATAAATTTACATCGAGTCTATCTACAGTTGTAGGTGAGTCTATCTACTACTGCTAGTTGAATAAAATCACATTGAGTTTATTGAGTTTACCACCAGTAGTAGGTGAGTCTATCTACTACTGATAGTTGAATAAATTCACATTGAGTCTATATACCGTAGTAGGTAAGTCTATCTACTAATGCTAGTTGAATAAATTTACATTAAATTTACCAACAGTAGTAGGTGAGTCTCTCTACTACAGCTAGTTGAATAATTTCACATTGAGTCTATCTACCGTGGTAGGTGGGTCTATCTACTACGGCTAGTTGAATAAATTCACATTGAGTTTACCACCAGTAGTACGTGAGTCTATCTACTACTGCTAGTTGAATAAATTCACATTGAGTCTATTAACAGTGGTAGGTGAATCTATCTACTACTGCTAGTTGAATAAATTCCCATTGAGTTTATCTACATTAGTAGGTGGATCTCTCTACTACTGCTAGTTGAATAAATTCACATTGAGTCTATCAACAGTGGTAGGTGAGTCTCTCTACTACTGCTAGTTGAATAAATTCACATTGAGTTTACCAACAGTAGTAGGTGAGTCTCTCTCTACTACTAGTAGTTGACTAAATTCATATTGAGTCTATCAACAGTGGTAGGTGAGTATCTCTACTACTGCTAGTTGAATAAATTCACATTGAGTCTATCTACCGTGGTAGGTGGGTCTATCTACTACTGCTAGTTGAATAATTTCACATTGAGTCTATCTACCGTGATAGGTGGGTCTATCTACTACTGATAGTTAAATAAATTCACAATGAGTTTACCACCAGTAGTAGGTGAGTCTCTCTACTTTTGCTAGGTGAATAAATTCACATTGAGTTTACCAACAGTAGTAGGTGAGTCTATCTACTACTGCTAGTTGAATAAATTCACATTGAGTCTATATGCCGTGGTAGGTAAGTCTATCTACTACTGCTAGTTGAATAAATTCACATTAAATTTACCAACAGTAGTAGGTGAGTCTCTCTACTACTACTAGTTGACTAAATTCATATTGAGTCTATCTACCGTGGTAGGTGGGTCTATCTACTACGGCTAGTTGAATAAATTCACATTGAGTTTACCACCAGTAGTAGGTGAGTCTATCTCTACTGCTAGTTGAATAAATTCACATTGAGTCTATTAACAGTGGAAGGTGAATCTATCTACTACTGCTAGTTAAATAAATTCCCATTGAGTTTATCTACATTAGTAGGTGGATCTCTCTACTACTGCTAGTTGAATAAATTCACATTGAGTCTATCAACAGTGGTAGGTGAGTCTCTCTACTACTGCTAGTTGAATAAATTCACATTGAGTTTACCAACAGTAGTAGGTGAGTCTCTCTCTAATACTACTAGTTGACTAAATTCATATTGAGTCTATCAACAGTGCTAGGTGAGTCTCTCTACTACTGCTAGTTGAATAAATTCACATTGTGTATATCAACAGTGGTAGGTGTGTCTCTCTACTACTGATAGTTGAATAAATTCCCATTGAGTCTATCAACAGTGGTAGGTGAGTCTCTCTACTACTGCTAGTGAAATACATTCCCATTAAATCTATCTACAGTAGTAGGTGGATCTCTCTACTACTGCTAGTTGAATAAATTCCCATAGAGTCTATCTACAGTAGTCGGTGGATCTCTCTACTACGGCTAGTTGAATAAATTCACATTGAGTTTACCAACAGTAGTAGGTGAGTCTCTCTACTACTGCTAGTTGAATAAATTTACATCGAGTCTATCTAAAGTAGTAGGTGGGTCTCTCTACTACTGCTAGTTGAATAAGTTTACATCGAGTCTATCTACAGTTGTAGGTGAGTCTATCTACTACTGCTAGTTGAATAAATTCACATTGAGTTTACCACCAGTAGTAGGTGAGTCTATCTACATCTGCTAGTTGAATTAATTCACATTGAGTCTATATATCGTGGTAGGTAAGTCTATCTACTACTGCTAGTTGAATAAATTCACATTAAATTTACCAACAGTAGTAGGTGAGTCTCTCTACTACTGCTAGTTGAATAATTTCACATTGAGTCTATCAACAGTGGTAGGTGAGTCTATCTACTACTGCTAGTTGAATAAATTCACATTGAGTTACCACAGTAGTAGGTGAGTCCTATCTACTACTCTAGTTGATAAATTCACATTGAGTCTATCAACAGTGGTAGGTGAGTCTTCTACTACTGCTGTATGAATAAATTCACATTGAGTTATCTACCGTAGTAGGTGAGTCTATCTACTACTGCTAGTTAAATAAATTTCAACATGAGTTTACCAACAGTAGTAGGTGAGTCTCTTCTACTTTGCTAGTGTAATAAATTCAATTGAGTCTATAAGTGGTAGGTATTTTAAACTGCTATTGAATAAATCCATTTTAACTGGAGGTGGCTTACTAGCTAGTTGAATAATTCCATTAGTCTATCTCGTGTAGTGGTATCTTACGCTATTAATAAATCACATATTTACCAGTAGTAGGTGATTCTCATTTTGCTAGTTGAATAATTTGGTTTCACATAGTGGGGGTCTTTCTACCTGTTTAATAATTTTCCATGAGCTATCACTGGTAGGTGAGTTTCTACTACTGCATTTGAATAAATCACATTGATTTATTCCGTGTAGGGGGTCTTTACTACTGTAGTTGAAAAATTCACATTGGTTATAACGTGTAGTGGTCTTTACTATGATAGTTAATAAATTCCAAATTTACATGTGGTGATCCTTTACGCTAGTTAATAATCACATTGGGGTTACAACGTGTGGGGGTCTTCACTACGCTAGTAAAATAAATTCACATTGAAAGTCTATATTCTTAGTAGGAAAAAAGTTTCCTTATTATTTAATGCTAGTTGATAATTCTTTTTAATTCAAAGTAGGGATTCTCTCTACTACTTGTGATAAATTATGAGTCTATCACTGGTAGGGGGTTTATCAAATAACCAGAGTTAAATAAATTCCATTGAGTTTAAAACCAAATTTTAAGTGAGTATTTCTTGCTGTTGAATAAAATCACTGAACCAAACGTGTAGTGGTCTTTACTACTGCTAGTTAAATAATTAATGAGTTTCACTATGGGGGTTATCTCTACTGTAGTTGAATAAATTTACATCGAGTCTATCTACAGTTGTAGGTGAGTCTATCTACTACTGCTAGTTGAATAAAATCACATTGAGTTTATTGAGTTACCACCAGTAGTAGGTGAGTCTATCTACTACTGATAGTTGAATAAATTCACATTGAGTCTATATACCGTAGTAGGTAAGTCTATCTACTAATGCTAGTTGAATAAATTTACATTAAATTTACCAACAGTAGTAGGTGAGTCTCTCTACTACAGCTAGTTGAATAATTTCACATTGAGTCTATCTACCGTGGTAGGTGGGTCTATCTACTACGGCTAGTTGAATAAATTCACATTGAGTTTACCACCAGTAGTAGGTGAGTCTATCTACTACTGCTAGTTGAATAAATTCACATTGAGTCTATCAACAGTGGTAGGTGAGTCTCTCTACTACTGCTAATTGAATAAATTCCCATTGAGTCTATCTACAGTAGTAGGTGGATCTCTCTACTACTGCTAGTTGAATAAATTCCCATAGAGTCTATCTACAGTAGTAGGTGGATCTCTCTACTACGGCTAGTTGAATAAATTCACATTGAGTTTACCAACAGTAGTAGGTGAGTCTCTCTACTACTGCTAGTTGAATAAATTTACATCGAGTCTATCTAAAGTAGTAGGTGGGTCTCTCTACTACTGCTAGTTGAATAAGTTTACATCGAGTCTATCTACAGTTGTAGGTGAGTCTATCTACTACTGCTAGTTGAATAAATTCACATTGAGTTTACCACCAGTAGTAGGTGAGTCTATCTACATCTGCTAGTTGAATTAATTCACATTGAGTCTATATATCGTGGTAGGTAAGTCTATCTATTACTGCTAGTTGAATAAATTCACATTAAATTTACCAACAGTAGTAGGTGAGTCTCTCTACTACTGCTAGTTGAATAAATTCACATTGAGTCTATCAACAGTGGTAGGTGAGTCTCTCTACTAGTGCTAGTTGAATAAATTCACATTGAGTTTACCAACAGTAGTAGGTGAGTCTCTCTCTACTACTACTAGTTGACTAAATTCATATTGAGTCTATCAAAAGTGGTAGGTGAGTCTCTCTACTACTGCTAGTTGAATAAATTCACATTGAGTCTATCTACCGTGGTAGGTGGGTCTATCTACTAATGATAGTTAAATAAATTCACAATGAATTTACCACCAGTAGTAGGTGAGTCTCTCTACTTTTGCTAGTTGAATAAATTCACATTGAGTTTACCAACAGTAGTAGGTGAGTCTATCTACTACTGCTAGTTGAATAAATTCACATTGAGCCTATCAACAGTGGTAGGTTAGTCTCTCTACTACTGCTAGTTGAATAAATTCACATTGAGTCCATCTACAGTAGTAGGTGGATCTCTCTACTACTGCTAGTTGAATAAATTCACATTGTGTATATCAACAGTGGTAGGTGAGTCTCTTTACTACTGATAGTTGAATAAATTCCCATTGAGTCTATCAACAGTGGTAGGTGAGTCTCTCTACTACTGCTAGTGAAATACATTCCCATTGAATCTATCTACAGTAGTAGGTGGATCTCTCTACTACTGCTAGTTGAATAAATTCCCATAGAGTCTATCTACAGTAGTCGGTGGATCTCTCTACTACGGCTAGTTGAATAATTTCACATTGAGTTTACCAACAGTAGTAGGTGAGTCTCTCTACTACTGCTAGTTGAATAAATTTACATCGAGTCTATCTACAGTATTAGGTGGGTCTCTCTACTACTGCTAGTTGAATAAATTTACATCGAGTCTATCTACAGTGGTAGGTAAGTCTATCTACTACTGCTAGTTGAATAAATTCACATTGAGTTTACCACCAGTAGTAAGTGAGTCTATCTACTTCTGCTTGTTGAATAAATTCACGTTGAGCCTACCAACAGTGGTAGGTGAGTCTATCTACTACTGCTAGTTGAATAAATTAATATTGAGTTTACCACCAGTAATAGGTGAGTCTATCTACTACTGCTAGATGAATAAATTCACATTGAGTTTATCAACAGTGGTAGGTTAGTCTCTCTACTACTGCTAGTTGAATAAATTCACATTGAGTCCATCTACAGTAGTAGGTGAATCTCTCTACTACTGCTAGTTGAATAATTTCACATTGTGTATATCAACAGTGGTAGGTGAGTCTCTTTACTACTGATAGTCGAATAAATTCCCATTGAGTCTATCAACAGTGGTAGGTGAGTCTCTCTACTACTGCTAGTTGAATAAATTCCCATTGAGTCTATCTACAGTAGTAGGTGGATCTCTCTACTACTGCTAGTTGAATAAATTCCCATAGAGTCTATCTACAGTAGTAGGTGGATATCTCTACTACGGCTATTTGAATAAAGTCACATTAAGTTTACCAACAGTAGTAGGTGAGTCTCTCTACTACTGCTAGTTGAATAAATTTACATCGAGTCTATCTACAGTAGTAGGTGGGTCTCTCTACTACTGCTAGTTGAATAAATTTACATCGAGTCTATCTACAGTTGTAGGTGAGTCTATCTACTACTGCTAGTTGAATAAATTCACATTGAGTTTACCACCAGTAGTAGGTGAGTCTATCTACTACTGATAGTTGAATAAATTCACATTGAGTCTATATACCGTAGTAGGTAAGTCTATCTACTAATGCTAGTTGAATAAATTTACATTAAATTTACCAACAGTAGTAGGTGAGTCTCTCTACTACAGCTAGTTGAATAATTTCACATTGAGTCTATCTACCGTGGTAGGTGGGTCTATCTACTACGGCTAGTTGAATAAATTCACGTTGAGTTTACCACCAGTAGTACGTGAGTCTATCTACTACTGCTAGTTGAATAAATTCACATTGAGTCTATCAACAGTGGTAGGTGAATCTATCTACTACTGCTAGTTGAATAATTTCACATTGAGTCTATCTACCGTGGTAGGTGGGTCTATCTACTACGGCTAGTTGAATAAATTCACATTGAGTTTATCAACAGTGGTAGGTTAGTCTCTCTACTACTGCTAGTTGAATAAATTCACATTGAGTCCATCTACAGTAGTAGGTGGATCTCTCTACTACTGCTAGTTGAATAATTTCACATTGTGTATATCAACAGTGGTAGGTGAGTCTCTTTACTACTGATAGTCGAATAAATTCCCATTGAGTCTATCAACAGTGGTAGGTGAGTCTCTCTACTACTGCTAGTTGAATAAATTCCCATTGAGTCTATCTACAGTAGTAGGTGGATCTCTCTACTACTGCTAGTTGAATAAATTCCCATAGAGTCTATCTACAGTAGTAGGTGGATATCTCTACTACGGCTAGGTGAATAAAGTCACATTAAGTTTACCAACAGTAGTAGGTGAGTCTCTCTACTACTGCTAGTTGAATAAATTTACATCGAGTCTATCTACAGTAGTAGGTGGGTCTCTCTACTACTGCTAGTTGAATAAGTTTACATCGAGTCTATCTACAGTTGTAGGTGAGTCTATCTACTACTGCTAGTTGAATAAATTCACATTGAGTTTACCACCAGTAGTAGGTGAGTCTATCTACTACTGCTAGTTGAATAAATTCACATTGAGTCTATATATCGTGGTAGGTAAGTCTATCTACTACTGCTAGTTGAATAAATTCACATTAAATTTACCAACAGTAGTAGGTGAGTCTCTCTACTACTGCTAGTTGAATAATTTCACATTGAGTCTATCTACCGTGGTAGGTGGGTCTATCTACTACGGCTAGTTGAATAAATTCACATTGAGTTTACCACCAGTAGTAGGTGAGTCTATCTACTACTGCTAGTTGAATAAATTCACATTGAGTCTATTAACAGTGGTAGGTGAATCTATCTACTACTGCTAGTTGAATAAATTCCCATTGAGTTTATCTACATTAGTAGGTGGATCTCTCTACTACTGCTAGTTGAATAAATTCACATTGAGTCTATCAACAGTGGTAGGTGAGTCTCTCTACTACTGCTAGTTGAATAAATTCACATTGAGTTTACCAACAGTAGTAGGTGAGTCTATCTACTACTGCTAGTTGAATAAATTCACATTGAGTCTATATATCGTGGTAGGTAAGTCTATCTACTACTGCTAGTTGAATAAATTCACATTAAATTTACCAACAGTAGTAGGTGAGTCTATCTACTACTGCTAGTTGAATAATTTTACATTGAGTCTATCTACCGTGGTAGGTGGGTCTATTTACTACTGCTAGTTGAATAAATTCACATTGAGTTTAACACCAGTAGTAGGTGAGTCTATCTACTACTGCTAGTTGAATAAATTCACATTAAGTCTATCAACAGTGGTCGATGAGTCTATCTACTACTGCTAGTTGAATAAATTCACATTGAGTCTATCTACAGTAGGTAGGTGGATCTCTCTACTACTGCTAGTTGAATAAATTCACATTGAGTCTATCAACAGTAGTAGGTGAGTCTCTCTACTACTGCTAGTTGAATAAATTCACATTGAGTTTATCAACAGTAGTAGGTGGGTCTCTCTACTACGGCTAGTTGAATAAATTCACATTGAGTTTACCACCAGTAGTAGGTGAGTCTATCTACTACTGCTAGTTGAATAAATTCACATTGAGTCTATTAACAGTGGTAGGTGAATCTATCTACTACTGCTAGTGGAATAAATTCCCATTGAGTTTATCTACATTAGTAGGTGGATCTCTCTACTACTGCTAGTTGAATAAATTTACGTTGAGTCTATCAACAGTGGTAGGTGAGTCTCTCTACTACTGCTAGTTGAATAAATTTACATTGAGTTTACCAACAGTAGTAGGTGAGTCTCTCTACTACTACTAGTTGACTAAATTCATATTGAGTCTATCAACAGTTGTAGGTGAGTCTCTCTACTACTGCTAGTTGAATAAATTCACATTGAGTCTATCTACCGTGGTAGGTGGGTCTATCTACTACTGCTAGTTGAATAATTTTACGTTGAGTCTATCAACAGTGGTAGGTGAGTCTCTCTACTACTGCTAGTTGAATAAATTTACATTGAGTTTACCACCAGTAGTAGGTGAGTCTCTCTACTTTTGCTAGGTGAATGAATTCACATTGAGTTTACCAACAGTAGTAGGTGAGTCTATCTACTACTGCTAGTTGAATAAATTCACATTGAGTCTATATGCCGTGGTAGGTAAGTCTATCTACTACTGCTAGTTGAATAAATTCACATTAAATTTACCAACAGTAGTAGGTGAGTCTCTCTACTACTACTAGTTGACTAAATTCATATTGAGTCTATCTACCGTGGTAGGTGGGTCTATCTACTACGGATAGTTGAATAAATTCACATTGAGTTTACCACCAGTAGTAGGTGAGTCTATCTCTACTGCTAGTTGAATAAATTCCCATTGAGTTTATCTACATTAGTAGGTGGATCTCTCTACTACTGCTAGTTGAATAAATTCACATTGAGTCTATCAACAGTGGTAGGTGAGTCTCTCTACTACTGCTAGTTGAATAAATTCACATTGAGTTTACCAACAGTAGTAGGTGAGTCTCTCTCTAATACTACTAGTTGACTAAATTCATATTGAGTCTATCAACAGTGCTAGGTGAGTCTCTCTACTACTGCTAGTTGAATAAATTCACATTGAGTCTATCTACCGTGGTAGGTGGGTCTATCTACTACTGCTAGTTGAATAATTTCACATTGAGTCTATCTACCGTAGTAGGTGGGTCTATCTACTACTGATAGTTAAATAAATTCACAATTAGTTTACCACCAGTAGTAGGTGAGTCTCTCTACTTTTGCTAGTTGAATAAATTCACATTGAGTTTACCAACAGTAGTAGGTGAGTCTATCTACTACTGCTAGTTGAATAAATTCACATTGAGTCCATCTACAGTAGTAGGTGGATCTCTCTACTACTGCTAGTTGAATAAATTCACATTGTGTATATCAACAGTGGTAGGTGAGTCTCTTTACTACTGATAGTTGAATAAATTCCCATTGAGTCTATCAACAGTGGTAGGTGAGTCTCTCTACTACAGCTAGTTAAATACATTCCCATTAAATCTATCTACAGTAGTAGGTGGATCTCTCTACTACTGCTAGTTGAATAAATTTCCATAGAGTCTATCTACAGTAGTAGGTGGATCTCTCTACTACTGCTAGTTGAATAAATTCACATTGAGTTTACCAACAGTAGTAGGTGAGTCTCTCTACTACTGCTAGTTGAATAAATTTACATCGAGTCTATCTACAGTAGTATGTGGATCTCTCTACTACTGCTAGTTGAATAAATTTACATCGAGTCTATCTACAGTTGTAGGTGAGTCTATCTACTACTGCTAGTTGAATAAATTCACATTGAGTTTACCACCAGTAGTAGGTGAGTCTATCTACTACTGCTAGTTGAATAAATTCACATTGAGTCTATATGCCGTGGTAGGTAAGTCTATCTACTACTGCTAGTTGAATAAATTCACATTAAATTTACCAACAGTAGTAGGTGAGTCTCTCTACTACTGCTAGTTGAATAATTTCACATTGAGTCTATCTACCGTGGTAGGTGGGTCTATCTACTACGGCTAGTTGAATAAATTCACATTGAGTTTACCACCAGTAGTAGGTGAGTCTATCTACTACTGCTAGTTGAATAAATTCACATTGAGTCTATTAACAGTGGTAGGTGAATCTATCTACTACTGCTAGTTGAATAAATTCCCATTGAGTTTATCTACATTAGTAGGTGGATCTCTCTACTACTGCTAGTTGAATAAATTCACATTGAGTCTATCAACAGTGGTAGGTGAGTCTCTCTACTACTGCTAGTTGAATAAATTCACATTGAGTTTACCAACAGTAGTAGGTGAGTCTCTCTCTACTACTACTAGTTGACTAAATTCATATTGAGTCTATCAACAGTGGTAGGTGAGTCTCTCTACTACTGCTAGTTGAATAAATTCACATTGAGTCTATCTACCGTGGTAGGTGGGTCTATCTACTACTGCTAGTTGAATAATTTCACATTGAGTCTATCTACCGTGGTAGGTGGGTCTATCTACTACTGATAGTTAAATAAATTCACAATGAGTTTACCACCAGTAGTAGGTGAGTCTCTCTACTTTTGCTAGTTGAATTAATTCAAATTGAGTTTACCAACAGTAGTAGGTGAGTCTATCTACTACTGCTAGTTGAATAAATTCACATTGAGCCTATCAACAGTGGTAGGTTAGTCTCTCTACTACTGCTAGTTGAATAAATTCACATTGAGTCCATCTACAGTAGTAGGTGGATCTCTCTACTACTGCTAGTTGAATAAATTCACATTGTGTATATCAACAGTGGTAGGTGAGTCTCTCTACTACTGCTAGTTAAATAAATTCCCATTGAGTCTATCTACAGTAGTAGGTGGATCTCTCTACTACTGCTAGTTGAATAAATTCACATTGAGTTTACCAACAGTAGTAGGTGGGTCTCTCTACTACTGCTAGTTGAAATAATTTCCATTGAGTCTATCTGCACTAGTAGCAGGATCTCTCTACTACTGCTAGTTGAATAAATTTACATCGAGTCTATCTACAGTAGTAGGTGGATCTCTCTACTACTGCTAGTTGAATAATTTCACATTGTGTATATCAACAGTGGTAGGTGAGTCTCTTTACTACTGATAGTTGAATAAATTCCCATTGAGTCTATCAACAGTGGTAGGTGAGTCTCTCTACTACTGCTAGTTGAATAAATTCCCATTGAGTCTATCTACAGTAGTAGGTGAATCTCTCTACTACTGCTAGTTTAATAAATTCCCATAGAGTCTATCTACAGTAGTAGGTGGATCTCTCTACTACGGCTAGTTGAATAAAGTCACATTGAGTTTACCAACAGTAGTAGGTGAGTCTCTCTACTACTGCTAGTTGAATAAATTTACATCGAGTCTATCTACAGTAGTAGGTGGGTCTCTCTACTACTGCTAGTTGAATAAATTTACATCGAGTCTATCTACAGTTGTAGGTGAGTCTATCTACTACTGCTAGTTGAATAAATTCACATTGAGTTTACCACCAGTAGTAGGTGAGTCTATCTACTACTGATGGTTGAATAAATTCACATTGAGTCTATATACCGTAGTAGGTAAGTCTATCTACTAATGCTAGTTGAATAAATTCACATTAAATTTACCAACAGTAGTAGGCGAGTCTCTCTACTACTGCTAGTTAAATAATTTCACATTGAGTCTATCTACCGTGGTAGGTGGGTCTCTCTACTACTGCTAGTTGAATAAATTCCCATTGAGTCTATCTACAGTAGTAGGTGAATCTCTCTACTACTGCTAGTTTAATAAATTCCCATAGAGTCTATCTACAGTAGTAGGTGGATCTCTCTACTACGGCTAGTTGAATAAAGTCACATTGAGTTTACCAACAGTAGTAGGTGAGTCTCTTTACTACTGCTAGTTGAATAAAATTACATCGAGTCTATCTACAGTAGTAGGTGGAACTCTCTACTACTGCTAGTTGAATAAATTTACATCGAGTCTATCTACAGTTGTAGGTGAGTCTATCTACTACTGCTAGTTGAATAAATTCACATTGAGTTTACCACCAGTAGTAGGTGAGTCTATCTACTACTGATGGTTGAATAAATTCACATTGAGTCTATATACCGTAGTAGGTAAGTTCTACTCTACTAATGCTAGTTGAATAAATTCACATTAAATTTACCAACAGATGTGGCTATCTACATGTAGTTATAATCACAAGAGTTATAAATATGAGTCTTAACTACTAGTGAATCTATTACAACGTTAGGTGATTTCACATACTATAGGACTTATTGGTATTACACTGTGTGTGAATCACTCGTAGTTAAAATTAATTGAGTTATCAACTGTAGTGTATTCTATTAGTTATAAATTCATGAGTTCTATTATCTCTATATAATTATAATTTACCAGTTAAAGGTATATCTACTACTTGCTTAATAATTCCATTGAGTTTATCACAGTAGTAGGTGGTCTCTACTACTTAGTTGAATAATTCATTGAGTTACACAGTAGTAGTATCTATCTACTACTGCTAGTTGAATAAATTATTGAGTCTACCGTGTAGGGTATCTTCACTAGCTAGTGAATAAATTCACATTAATTACTACGTGTAGGTGAGTCTTTTACTATCTGTGTTGAATAATTCATTGAGTCTACACCGTGGTAGGTGGTCTATCTACTACGCTAGTTGAATAAATTCACATTGAGTTTACCAACAGTAGTAGGTGAGTCTCTCTCTACTGCTAGTTGAATAAATTCACATTGTGTCTATCTACAGAGGTAGGTGATTCTCTACTACTGCTAGTTGAATAAATTCACATTGAGTTTATCTACAGTTGTAGGTGGTCTCTCTACTACTGCTAGTTGAATAATTTCACATTGAGTCTATCTACCAGTGAGTAGGTGGGTCTATCTACTACTGCTAGTTGAATAAATTCACATTGAGTTTACCAACAGTAGTAGGTGAGTACTCTTACTACTGCTAGTTGAATAAATTCACATTGAGTTTACCAACAGTAGTAGGTGAGTCTATCTACTACTGCTAGTTGAATTTATATATTCCCAGTGTAATAGTATCTTTACTACACTAGTTGAAGTAAATCTTGCATTACTAGTTACTAATTTTTAGTTATCAAATTGATAGTGTCTTATACAGTTGATAGTTTTTTCTACCATGTAGTGATCTATCTACATAGTTGAATAAATTCCCCCCCATTGAGTCTATCAACAGTGGTAGGTGAGTCGTCGATCTACTACTGGCTAAGTTGAAATACATTCCCCATTAGAGTCTATCTACAGTAGGTAGGTGGATCTCTCTACTACTGCTAGTTGAATAAATTCCCCATAGAGTCTATCTACAAGTAGTCGGTGGAATCTCTCTCCACTACGGCTAGTTGAATAAGTCTAATTTAAGTTTACCAACAGTAGTAGGTGAGTCTCTCTACTACTGCTAGTTGAATAAATTTACATCGAGTCTATCAAAAGTAGTAGGTGGGTCTCTCTACTACTGCTAGTTGAATAATTTACATCGAGTCTATTACAGTTGTAGGTGAGTCTATCTACTACTGCTAGTGAATAAATTCACATTGAGTTTACCCACCAGTAGTAGGTGAGTCTATCTACATCTGCTAGTTGAATTAATTCAATTGAGTCTATATATCGTAGTAGGTAAGTCTATCTACTAACTGCTAGTTGAATAAATTCACATTAAATTTACCAACAGTAGTAGGTGAGTCTCTCTACTACTGCTAGTTGAATAAATTCACATTGAGTCTATCAACAGTGGTAGGTGAGTCTCTCTACTAGTGCTAGTTGAATAAATTCACATTGAGTTTACCAACAGTAGTAGGTGAGTCTCTCTCTACTGCTACTAGTTGACTAAATTCATATTGAGTCTATCAAAAGTGGTAGGTGAGTCTCTCTACTACTGCTTGTTGAATAAATTCACATTGAGTCTATCTACCGTGGTAGGTGGGTCTATCTACTACTGATAGTTAAATAAATTAACAATGAGTTTACCACCAGTAGTAGGTGAGTCTCTCTACTTTTGCTAGTTGAATAAATTCACATTGAGTTTACCAACAGTAGTAGGTGAGTCTATCTACTACTGCTAGTTGAATAAATTCACATTGAGCCTATCAACAGTGGTAGTTTAGTCTCTCTACTACTGCTAGTTGAATAAATTCACATTGAGTCCATCTACAGTAGTAGGTGGATCTCTCTACTACTGCTAGTTGAATAAATTCACATTGTGTATATCAACAGTGGTAGGTGAGTCTCTTTACTACTGATAGTTGAATAAATTCCCATTGAGTCTATCAACAGTGGTAGGTGAGTCTCTCTATTACTGCTAGTGAAATACATTCCCATTGAATCTATCTACAGTAGTAGGTGGATCTCTCTACTACTGCTAGTTGAATAAATTCCCATAGAGTCTATCTACAGTAGTCGGTGGATCTCTCTACTACGGCTAGTTGAATAATTTCACATTGAGTTTACCAACAGTAGTAGGTGAGTCTCTCTACTACTGCTAGTTGAATAAATTTACATCGAGTCTATCTACAGTATTAGGTGGGTCTCTCTACTACTGCTAGTTGAATAAATTTACATCGAGTCTATCTACAGTGGTAGGTAAGTCTATCTACTACTGCTAGTTGAATAAATTCACATTGAGTTTACCACCAGTAGTAAGTGAGTCTATCTACTTCTGCTTGTTGAATAAATTCACGTTGAGCCTACCAACAGTGGTAGGTGAGTCTATCTACTACTGCTAGTTGAATAAATTAATATTGAGTTTACCACCAGTAATAGGTGAGTCTATCTACTACTGCTAGATGAATAAATTCACATTGAGTTTATCAACAGTGGTAGGTTAGTCTCTCTACTACTGCTAGTTGAATAAATTCACATTGAGTCCATCTACAGTAGTAGGTGAATCTCTCTACTACTGCTAGTTGAATAATTTCACATTGTGTATATCAACAGTGGTAGGTGAGTCTCTTTACTACTGATAGTCGAATAAATTCCCATTGAGTCTATCAACAGTGGTAGGTGAGTCTCTCTACTACTGCTAGTTGAATAAATTCCCATTGAGTCTATCTACAGTAGTAGGTGGATCTCTATACTACTGCTAGTTGAATAAATTCCCATAGAGTCTATCTACAGTAGTAGTTGGATATCTCTACTACGGCTATTTGAATAAAGTCACATTAAGTTTACCAACAGTAGTAGGTGAGTCTCTCTACTACTGCTAGTTGAATAAATTTACATCGAGTCTATCTACAGTAGTAGGTGGGTCTCTCTACTACTGCTAGTTGAATAAATTTACATCGAGTCTATCTACAGTTGTAGGTGAGTTTATCTACTACTGCTAGTTGAATAAAATCACATTGAGTTTATTGAGTTTACCACCAGTAGTAGGTGAGTCTATCTACTACTGATAGTTGAATAAATTCACATTGAGTCTATATACCGTAGTAGGTAAGTCTATCTACTAATGCTAGTTGAATAAATTCACATTAAATTTACCAACAGTAGTAGGTGAGTCTCTCTACTACAGCTAGTTGAATAATTTCACATTGAGTCTATCTACCGTGGTAGGTGGGTCTATCTACTACGGCTAGATGAATAAATTCACATTGAGTTTACCACCCCGTCGTCCGCCCCCCCCCCCCCCCCCCCCCCCAACCCCCCCCCCCCCCCCCCCCCCCACCCCCCCCCCCCCCCCCCCCCCCCCCCCCCCCCCCCCCCCCCCCCCCCCCCCCCCCCCCCCCCCCCCCCCCCCCCCCCCCCCCCCCCCCCCCCCCCCCCCCCCCCCCCCCCCCCCCCCCCCCCCCCCCACCAGTGGTGGTTAGTCTCTCTAACTGCTAGTTGAATAAATACATTGTCCATCTACAGTAGCAGGTGATCTCTTACTACTGCTATTGAATAAATTCACATTGTTATTCACAGCGTAGGTGATCTCTTTACTACTGATAGTTAAATAAATTCTATTGAGCTATCAACATGTGGGTGAGTCTTCAATGATTTAATAATTCCCTTGTTCTACAGTAGAGGTGGTCTCTTACACTACTTCTGTTGATAAATTCCATAGAGTCTCTACGGAGGTGTCTCTCAAACGGTGGGTTTTTATTTCCTTTTAATAAATTCCTTTTTAAAAGTGTAGGGATTTCCCTAAAAACTTTTTAAAAAATTCCCAATTGGTTATCAACGTGTGGGGGTCCCCTTTTGGTTTAAAAAAATTTTCCAAAGGGGAAAAAGTTTTAAACCTCTAACCTAAATTAAATTTTTCCCTCTTTAAAAGGGGGGTTCTCTACTCTGTTTGAAAATTCCATTGGTTAAACTGGTAGGGTTTTTTTTCTTTTAAAATTAAAATAAAACCCCATGGGGGGTCTTCTCTTTTGGTTTAAATTTTCAATTATTTTAAATTCGGGATCTTTTCTGTGGGTTTTCCCTTTCCAAAATAGTTGTTTTCACGATTTTAAAAATAATTAGCCCCCCAAATAGTAGGGGGGTTTTCTACTACTCATTTGAATTTTTCCTTTTTCCCCAGTGTATTTTTTTTAACTAGTTAAATTTTTCCCTTTAACCAAGTTAGGGACTTCACATTGCATTTAAAAAATTTTAAGGGGGGTTTACCTCGGGGTTTTCTTTGTAGTTGAAAAATTCCTTTGGTTTTTAAACTTTGGGATTTCCAATTTTGCTATTTGAAAAATTTTATTTCCCAAAAGGGGTTTTCCAACGGGGGAAAAATTTACTGGTTATTAAATTAAATGGGTCTTACTATTATTTAAATTTTAACGAGTTAAAAATTTGGGGACTATCTCATGTAGTTGAATAAATTTTTTATTTTAAATTTTAAGTTTCAACCTTTTGTTTTTTAAAAATTGAGCAAAAATTTTTGGGAAGTTTCTTTTGTTTGTTTTAAATTATTAAAATATATGAGTTTCATAACGTTTTTTAAATTCACATTTTAAAGGAATTCCTTTTTTAAAATATTATTAAAACAAATTTGATTTTTTGATTTAAAATTTTTTTTGGTTACCCAAAAGGGGTATTCCCTTTTAAAATTTAAAAAAAATTTTTTTGATTTCTAAAAAGGGGTGGTTTTTCCTTATATTCTGGGTAAAAATTTTTTTTTCCTATTTGTATTATTTAAATTCCCCAGTTAAACCCAAATTGGGGCTTTACTAAAATTGATAAATTAACGGGGGTTTAATTTTACCCTTTTAGGTTTTAAAAATTAAATCCCTACTTTTTGGGCCCTTATTCGCTTTTTTTTTTCACGGAAAAAAGGGGGGTTGGTCTTTATAACGGGTTTAAAAATTTAAAAGGCACCCCAAAGTTTCTTCCCCCCCCTTTTCCCCCCCCCCAAAAAACCCCCCCCCCCCCATTTTTTTCCCAACCCCCCCCCTTTTTTTTTTTCAGGGGATTGAAAATTTCCCTTGATTAAAGTGAAAAAAATTTTTATTTTTTGAAAAAACTTTTTTTTAAAAAGTTAGGGGGGTTCCCTTACTACTTTAAAAAAATTTCAGGGTCTTTCAAATTGGGAAGGGGAAAATACCCCCTGTTAAAAAAAATAAGATTTTACCCAAAACCTTTTTAAAAATTCACGGGTTTAAAAAATTGGTGGTTTTTTTTTCCCCTTTGTTTAAAAATTAAAAAATTTCCCCCAAAAGGGGAAACTTTAACCTAGGATTTTTCCGGGGTTTTTAAATTTTGGGGTTTTTTTAAGGGGAAAATTTTTTTGGTTTTGAATTTTAAAATTATTTTTAACAA
>JAQJVL010006693.1:0-27649 GCA_035578905.1 Stictocephala bisonia | reverse complement strand
ATGTGTGAGGGTTAGCACACTTAAACTTATAAACAAATTATTTATTTTTTATAATTTTTTATTTAATATATAGTGGAAATGGTGAAAGAGAAAGGGCTCAGTCCATAAATTTCCAAAATTGAGATAAACCCGTCAAAGTTATCTTGGAGGACAGATGCATTAAACTACGTTGAAAAGAACTCAGTCCAATGGGCTGCTATGGAGATACAGACCCCTTCAGTTTTTAGTGTCCGGAACTAAAGCCCTTTCTCTTTGTTTCCGTTTTCTAATGTCTCATCAACATGTGTGAGTTATTATAAATATCTGCTCTGATCTGGGGTTCCTGTATCTGTTTACATTGTTATTAATGTTTTATTTCACTATGTAGTGGCTGTGTTAAAGTTTGTGAATGATTGTTTAGTTATTGTTGTTATTTTCATGTTAATATTTTAAAAATCTAAGTAATTGAAGAAGAACAGAAAGGGAAAAGAAAAACGAGTCAACCGCATCTTTGGAAAATCAATGAAAGGAAAACCGTTATTATTAAAGGAGAAGAATATACAAACTCAAAAGGAAGATTATTCCCTTCGAAATAGGAATTCGGGATCACTCCTTTACGCCCTGCGACCGTGACTTTAGTCTAATAAAGTGAAAGTTAGCTGGAGTGATAGATTTTATTCTATATATGAAGTTACAAACATCATCAAATCATCAAAAGTTACATCAAAATTTATTGTGACATAAGTGAAATATCATTCTTTGTAAAGAAATGGAGGCAAGAATAAAAAAAAAAAAAAAAAAAAAAAAAAAAAAAAAAAAAACTGTTTTTAAGAAGAAACCAAGGGAGAGCGGACACCTGTTAATTAAAAGAATCAGTTTGGATTTAGCTCTTTAATTCACCTAAGTTATAGCTCAGAACTTTCTGGAATAGTTCATTAATGGTTGCCACGTACATACTTTTAAATCTTACCGACCGCGGTTGCCTATCCAGAGGGTAAGGAGCTATTGAGGAGGCTAAAAACAATGGCAATAACAAGTTGATACAATAAATACCTTAGAAATATTGCCTATTCGATACTGAAATGTACAAATGGGTCGATGGAGAAGAGAGTAGTGAAGTCGAGGCATAAAATGATAATCATTGCACAAGATGTTATTTTGATTTAATTTGTATGTTCTTATTTGAAATAAAGAGTTTGCTTACAAATTATGATCTTATATGTTTAAATTCCTATTATAGGTCCAATTTAAGTGTATTTTATTAAAAATATGCTTAAATAAATGCTCATAAGCATAGGTTTAATATACAAAATAAAGAGAAAGGACCTCAGTAAACCATATAATTTTTTTTCCCATAAAACAACAATGTTACAGACATAAAACATAATGGAAAATGTGTAGTTTTAATCAGGTAATAGGTGGTAATTTTATTTAATTTTTGTCTTGTAAACCTAAAGGCGAGGACAGTTTTTTATGTTTTTTCGTAAGTTAAGACAAATGGACTATACCCCTTTCTCTTTCCACCGATTAAGTTAATGTTGAATTAAAGCAATTGAGTGTTATTTGTTTAAGTATTCTAAACAAAGATCTAATACTATTTTAACGTGGTTTTATAAAAGAAATTATTTACAGATGTAGCCATAGATTAAAGTCTAGTTTACTCAAAATGTAGTTTTTGTAGGTTATCAATCATCTGCCGACCCCTTCAATTACTAAAAGATGCAATAATAAATACTGCATTGTTGTTGCTTGCTGCCAGTTTATTTAAATGTTGATTGCTACCAAGGATATTGTTACTTATAATGATGTTGCTTTGTAATTGGGTGGTATTCAAATTGTAACATTTCAAATTAAATAAAAGTACATTACCTTTGGTTCCATTTAAATAGCGAATAGTTCCATGAGAGTTTTTGAGTTATTGCACTATAAGTGCAGAAATGTATTTGCAGTTCTTGATACAGTATTAGTAGAGATGTTTGCAATTTTGTAACAAGTATTATCATTGATTTTATACACAAATAGATTTCCCATCCAATGTTAAATTTTGAGTCTCAAAATATCAGCTGTTTTTGTGGTCCATTGTGGAGCGCTAGTGTAGTCCCATGTAATTGTAATGCAGTTTAAACCAGCTGTGGTTGCGGGCCTCACTAACTAACAAAATTACTGCCACAAATATTCCTATTAGATGGTTTATCTATTGGAGGTTTATATAATCAATGGTATTATTATAACAATTTTTAAATGTCTCGTGATTACAACACTAGAATGACATTTAGTGCCCTAACAGGTTTCTCATATGACATTTAGTGATTGTATATTTACCACATATACAATCACTAAATTCATTGGTGATTATAATTTTTGTTATGGATTACAAACATTTTCTTTCTAGTTCTGTTATTGGTCAAAGCATATACTACTCACATATAAAGAACAATTTACCCTCGGTATATAGGCACAACAGAAAATATTGACTTGTTGTTTTATTAGTACTATATTTTATTTACAATATTTGAAAACAAACAGAGCAAAATACATTTAACTGCCGTATAAACTTTTTAAATATATACGGAGCACTGCATGAGAACTTTTAAAGATTATTATCTCCATGCCTTTCAAGTTATTTAAATATTTGACTGGTTTGGTCGTTAATTGATAACGTTTAAAATTAAATGAGTTTCTTATATAAGTCATAGAATCATTTATATTTTTATTCAGTTCATTGGAATATATTAACGTTTGTATCGATATTCGTGAGTATGGGTGGGTGAATTTGCAATCAAGTCCCGTGTATGAGGTGTTGGTGGGTTGGCAATTAAGTTCTCTGTGTGATGTGTCGGTGGGTTGGCAATCAAGTCCCGTGTGTGAGGGTTAGTTAGATGGGCAATCAAGCCTTGTGTGTGATGGGTGGGTGGTTTGGCAATCAAGCCCATTGTGTGAGTGGCAGTTAGTTTGATACAGAAAAGGGGATTCTTTGAGACAAAGAATGTACAAGATGGTTCCATATAAAGTATATGGATTTGCCTGAAACATAATACAACAAATATACAAGCAACAGAAAGTTAAACTATTTAACTATATGATGAAACAAATTGTAGCATATGATAAGGATGGCATACACTTAATTATGGTGATAAACCATCTCACCTACTCATACACATACGATGGTGATAAACCATTCACTTGCTCGTACGCATACGATATCGATAAAACACTCACCTACTCATGCACATATGATGGCGATAAACCACTCAACTACTCATACACATACGATGGTGATGAAAATGCACTTACTACGGTGTTAAACACCCATACTCAACCTATATATTCACACCCTTACACGTGTGGTCGTATACCTTCTCTTAAGAAAACTAGTAAAAGTCACCAAAGATAAAAATGTCATAGCTTTGTGGTCTATAAAATTCAAGCTTAACCAAGTTTTACATAAACTTTTGAATTCTTAAATAATATTGTATAATTTAAATGAACACCTCCAAATAAACGATAGCTACGCTAATGACGTGGCCGCTGTCATCACGGAGAGGTCTCCTGATTTAGCGCCGCTTCACCTAATTCAGGTGATGCTTCGGGCTGGAATCTGGATGGAAAGCCATGAACTTGATTTGAGAATTGCCAAGACCGATATCTCCTTTACTTTAGGGTCTGCCACGGTACAAACCAGGAGAGTAGCGAACTACCAGGGTGTGACGCTTGACTACGTCTCCGCTTCAGGGAACACATAGAAGCAGTGTGTGAAAATGGTGATCACGTCACTCAGTAGATTAATGAAGAATGTTGGTGGCCCTAGGTCAAGCAAAAGAAGACTCCTCATTTACACCGTAAATACTATTCTTCTGTACGGCGCGGAAGTCAGGGGGCTGCGATGAAGACGAGGAAATATCTCAGCGTCTCTTCATCAACAAGATACAGGCTATTAGAGAATCATGAAATACTCTATTCGAGGAATATATTTATTATCATTCCATTTTGTATTCAATTAACAAAATCTTTCATCTATTTATAAAGAATTTACGTTAACTACCTAAACAAATCGTTAAATATTCCAACAAACAAACAAGTAATATAAAGGCAATATAAAATATTGTTGGTGAAAATAGACAAATAAATCACGGAGCATAGTACTTAAATTAAATAATAAGATTTCTTGGTTATTAGTTGATTTATAGTAATCAAACATCACGAAGTAACTAAAACTATTTTCAGTCACATCCTCCTATTTATTTCTTTAAAAAGTAAAAAATAAATGTTTTAAAAATAAAATTATAAAAAAATGAACAATTAATTACAAATTAAATAAAATAAAATATTAAAAATAATTTAAAAATAAAATACTTTCATATCTTTTGAAGATATTTTCGTTTGATTAAAGATATCACACTTTATAACTACGTGATGAAATCCAGGTTAGCATTATTAACTGAACCAATTTTCGGATAAGAATTACACAATCTGACACTATTATGATTTATACAGAATAGTAAATACTTCAAAGCTAATGTGTTTGCACTTCAAATTCTTATTTACTTTGTTAATAAAACTTAACAATACTTATAGAATTTGCGGTTAATACAAAGGCGCTTAATTTTATATGTAGACTCGCAATGTATAAATGACAGTAGTAAGATGTCGTCTTAAATGGAAAATCCAGTTATAACAATACTACTTTTTAACAAGTTTACTATTAATCGATAGGAATTATTATATTATTTTCATTACGATTCATTAAAGTTAAATCAGTTATAAAACGTCTTCTTTATTTTATATATTTCAAGTAAAATGTAATATTTAAAGTACAGTCTTATAATCAATTATTGAAGAAGATGAAAATAAAATAAGGTCACCAACTTCTCTCGTCTTCAAAGCTCAGTAAAGTCAAACCTCTATACTCTTCGATACAGCGCAGTTATTTTATAAAGTTCTTTATAATATTACATCAGAGTGCAACGATTTTATTACAAACACACTTAGGTAGACAGATATTCTCTTATTGTGCCTTTCAGTATTTGTTTGTCCATGGAGTGAAAAAGAGTTAATCTATAAAAATGTATTTAAACTATAAAAATATTTATATATAATTATATATGTAACAGTTTAATTACTTTCATGTTTTTGCAGTTATGACTTCGGTAACTAAAATTTCGAATTATATAGTTTTGCGTTTTCCATTAAAATTATCCGTGAATACATCTGTTTAGTTAAATGTAGTATAAGTATGGAGAATGTTATAGTTCTAAACAATACGGTTGAGGTTTTTTGGTATAATTTTCGTTTCGTTAGTTCTTGACAAACTATTCGAAATCAAGTTAATTTCTTTAAGATATTTTATTATTTACAAAAAAAATTCAAACAAGGTTTTTTTGGATGAAATTCTACACTTAGTCATATCCATAGCCCTCTTCATCTACTTTTGGAAAACAGAGCGCCACTCTTCTTTATCGTGATAAAGAGGACTGGCGTAATGTGGGAGCTGGACGCCACACCGATGAACTCACGTGAAAGTCATCTAGTTAGTCTCCAGACTTCCATGTGTGACAGGTAATTTCCGGTCCAGGTACAATGTGGGAGCTGAACGCACACTGATGAACTCACGTGAGAGTCTTCCAGTTACAGTCTCCAGACTTCCATGTGTGACAGGTATATTCCAGTCCAGGCACAATGTGTGAGCTGGACGCCACACTGATGAAATCACGTGAGAGTCATCCAGTTACAGACTTCAGACTTCCATGTGTGACAGGTAGTTTCCGGTCTAGGCAAAATGTGAGAGCTGGATGCCACACTGATGATGAACTCACGTGAGAGTCATCCATTTAGTCTCCAGACTTCCATGTGTGACAGGTAGTTTCTGGTCCAGGCAAAATGTGAGAGCTGGACGCCACACTGAAGATGAACTCACGTGAGAGTCATCCAGTTACAGTCTCCAGACTTCCATGTGTGACAAGTAGTTTCAGGTCCAGGCACAATGTGAGAGCTGGACGCCACACTGATTATGAACTCACGTGAGAGTCATCCAGTTACAGTCTCCAGACTTCCATGTGTGACAGGTAGTTTCCGGTCCAGGCACAATGTGAGAGCTGGACGCCACGCTGATGATGAACTCACGTGAGAGTCATCCAGTTAGAGTCTCCAGACTTCCATGTGTGACAGGTAGTTTCCGGTCCAGGCAAAATGTGAGAGCTGGACCCCACGCTGATGATGAACTCACGTGAGAGTCATCCAGTTAAAGTCTCCAGACTTCGATGTAAGTGAGGTAGTTACTATAGATTGTGGAACCCTTCTTGGTGTAAGTAGAGGTATAATAGGGTCGTGTAGCTAGAAGCTACCTGCCTAACCACCGTACATATATGGCGGAATGAGAGGTTATTACCAGTGTACGTATGTCGGTTGGTGGGTGGGATATGTATGTATGGTACAGAGCGAAAAGGGGCACAGACATAATCACCACCGTACCTGTAAAAGATGGATGGGTGGGTCTTAACCACTGTACGTGTTTGGGTGGGTGATTAGATGGGCCACAAACGCTGGGTTTTACAGTTTCCAAGAAAGAAGAATATTATTATTTGGTAATTTCCAATTATCAATCGATCTCTGATACACGGAAAACACATATCCTCATACTATAATCATTAAATGGGAGGTCCAATGATGGATTTAAATGAACATATAGTACCCCCATGCGTGGATGCTGTAGTAAAAGGTACTCAAATAACAAAAACTTCATTTTGCATTAGAAACAGTGTAGTAACCCACCTCCTCATTTTGTACAACAAAGTCCCACTTCACTCACCATATATTCACAAAAGAAATATGATTAGCTGGACCAACATAAACACGCCACTACAAACTGACTATTGAATCTATGCACGTTTACTGTACACTGAGAACGAATGAGTTTAAAACACGTTACAGTATATTTCTACCACACTAAACGATGGAATCCCTAAACATTTTTAAATTGTGAGGTATCGATTAATATAACTAATAAAACCTAAAAGCAAAAGGCTAATACAATAAAACAATCTTAATGATTTATTACGATAACAGTACCAGGGACACCGTCAGATTATCTACAACTAAAGAAGATTACAAGATTAACTTAGTATGAGAATGAAGGAATGCGTAATAAAACAAATTTATTGCGTATTTTATTTAGTTGAAGGCACCTTAAACAAATCAGAAAGACTAGACTAGACAAGTTAATAATAAACATCTTGAGCGAGTGAACCATCGCAGTAAAACAAGTTCAATGTTAAGTCAGATGACACCATCTATATTAAAATAAGCTTGGTATTAGTATAGAGACAAAACATATTTATACTTTCATGTCATGTTAGTCGATTTTATGATTTATTCATCTACTTTCCTGTATTACATCATTAAACTAGTTATACATTTGACATTAATTGAAATTACTGTCTTGTCAGTGGAACTATAAAATATCCGGACAATTATATTACAAAGATGCGGAACATTAGTGAACAAATTTATTGTATTTTTACTACAGTTATTTTATCTTTGTGAAACCAACAAAACTGCAATAAATTATACAGTTTATAATAATATATGATAAAGAATAGTATATTTTACATTGTTTAAAATAAATAACTAATATTTAAAATTAAAAATACATTTTCATGTTTTGTAATGGAAAATAGTAAAACCTATACCTAATTAAATAAAATTCATCCATTCGAAAGTTTCTTTATACATAAAATTATAATTTACTGTTAAAGTAACGTAATATATGATATAAGATCTAAATAACTCAAAACAAAATATATTTGTAATTTTAAATTTCGTATAGGAATTAAGATTTAACTGACTCCTTATGATTCATGAATTAGTTGGACATCTGAATTTGATAACGTTTAACAGTCATTCCCTTCAGTATATCCAATATAACACTTTTACCCAAGGACTCTAGGCCATTATATCTTTGAATTCACAATAAATACTTTTTAAAACCATGTGACATAAAACATTTTCATAATAGCGTGACATTATTTTGTTACATGAGAATTTTATTTATTTATCAAACAGAATATTTCTTTAGTTATATTTTTTCAGTTTGATATTAATTAAAACACTTAACATTAAGGCTTTAATTTTATTACACGTAATTATTTATACTATTACATAACCTAAGTATTGTACTAGAAGATAAGGAGCGTTTATTTTGTGGGCGAGTGCCTCTTTTGCACTATATAAGGGAGTGTCTTGTATTTCCCAAGAAATGTAATCCACTACTTGGAGAGGTCTGTTGGGAAATTAAGTATTTCACAGAAAACCCCTGAGGTGTTTCCAAGAAACCACTTTCATAATCAAATGAGGAAACATAGTATGTTTACTACTATCACAGTTGTCTTCGATATTTCACAGAAAACCCCTGAGGTGTTTCCAAGAAACGACTTTCATAATCAAATGAGGAAACAGTATGTTTACTACTATCACAGCTGTCTTCGATATTTCACAGAAAACCCCTGAGGTGTTTCCAAGAAACGACTTTCATAATCAAATGAGGAAACAGTATGTTTACTACTATCACAGCTGTCTTCGATATTTCACAGAAAACCCCTGAGGTCTTTCCAAGAAACGACTTTCATAATCAAATGAGGAAAGAGTATGTTTACTACTATCACAGCTGTCTTCGATATTTCACAGAAAACCCCTGAGGTCTTTCCAAGAAACGACTTTCATAATCAAATGAGGAAACATAGTATGTTTACTACTATCACAGCTGTCTTCGATATTTCTCAGAAAACCCCTGAGATGTTTCCAAGAAACGACTTTTATAATCAAATGAGGAAACATAGTATGTTTACTACTATCACAGTTGTCTTCAATATTTCACAGAAAACCCCTGAGGTGTTTCCAAGAAACGACTTTCATAATCAAATGAGGAAACAGCATGTTTACTACTATCACAGCTGTCTTCGATATTTCATAGAAAGCCCCTGAGGTCTTTCCAAGAAACGACTTTCATAATCAAATGAGGAAACAGTATGTTTACTACTATCACAGCTGTCTTCGATATTTCACAGAAATCCCCTGAGGTCTTTCCAAGAAACAACTTTCATAATCAGATGAGGAAACATAGTATGTTTACTACTATCACAGTTGTCTTCGATATTTCACATATTAGTTTACAACTAACAAGAACATTATTATACAGCTTCATGTCTTTAATTTTACATATTCAGTGTATATTTTGTCATAGTGAACAAAGAGGTTGTTCTAATGTATTATCACACATTTAGGACTGAAGTTACTTAATTATATTATAAGATGTATGTGTAGATATAAAAAAACTAATTACTATACAAGTTCAAATATTTTGGAAATTTATTTCGTAAATCACGTTTACTACCCTAAGGCCAGAGAGATTCCTCAAAATCACTATGAACGTTTAATATCAATACTTTTATATGCTACGGAAACCAATAAATCCATAAATATTTAGAATTACTAATGTCATTCTTCAATTGAACATCTTATCACAAGTTTTGATGTATAAACATCAATATGAATAAAATAAATAATTTTCAGCACTCTTAGAACATGATTAATTAAACATCTAAATCCAAAAATTTGTTTTCATCTTAATTTACATAGGTATTTCTACTGAACCAAATTGTACAAAAGTTGTTTCGAAATAATTGTTTCTGTAGTAATTGTAGAAATGTGAAAACTTCTGTAGGCCTCAAACTAAAATATATTACATATGTACTACTGCCTAACAGTACAACCCTTAACTCAATATGAGCTTAATCCGATCTTCCCTATCAGAAAGTTCCTCCTGAAAAAGTTTGAGAAGGCCTAAGCAATAAGTAGTCAAATCCACCCCATTTATATAGGTGTAACCTTTTCCTTTCTAAATTGTAGATAAGAATAAGTTTTATTTTAAGACTTTATGTTCATATATTAAGTGAAAACAAATAAGGATAACCTTCTGACTTGGCTTTTTACTACTGGTAATTTGTCAAACCTTCTGACTTGGCTTAGTAAGGACTTTACTACTGGTAATTTGTCAAACCTTCTGACTTGGCTTAGTAAGGACTTTACTACTGGTGATTTGTCAATCCTTCTGACTTGGCTTAGTAAGGACTTTACTACTGGTAATTTGTCAATCCTTCTGACTTGGCTTAGTAAGGACTTTACTACTGGTAATTTGACAAACCTTCTGACTTGGCTTAGTAAGGACTTTACTACTGGTAATTTGTCAAACCTTCTGACTTGGCTTAGTAAGGACTTTACTACTGGTAATTTGTCAAACCTTCTGACTTGGCTTAGTAAGGACTTTACTACTGGTAATTTGTCAAACCTTCTGACTTGGCTTAGTAAGGACTTTACTACTGGTAATTAGTCAAACCTTCTGACTTGGCTTAGTAAAGACTTTACTACTGGTAATTTGTCAAACCTTCTGACTTGGCTTAGTAAGGACTTTACTACTGGTAATTTGTCAAACCGTCTGACTTGGCTTAGTAAGGACTTTACTACTGGTAATTTGTCAAACCGTCTGACTTGGCTTAGTAAGGACTTTACTACTGGTAATTTGTCAAACCTTCTGACTTGGCTTGGTAAGGACTTTACTACTGGTAATTTGTCAAACCTTCTGACTTGGCTTAGTAAGGACTTTACTACTGGTAATTTGTCAAACCTTCTGACTTGGCTTAGTAAGGACTTTACTACTGGTAATTTGTCAAACCTTCTGACTTGGCTTAGTAAGGACTTTACTACTGGTAATTTGTCAAACCTTCTGACTTGGCTTAGTAAGGACTTTACTACTGGTAATTTGACAAACCTTCTGACTTGGCTTAGTAAGGACTTTACTACTGGTAATTTGTCAAACCTTCTGACTTGGCTTAGTAAGGACTTTACTACTGGTAATTTGTCAAACCTTCTGCAAGGAACTTTAGGGCCAACAATATTTGTTATAGGTAGAATGGGTGATAAAACTACAATTTATATCTATACAAAGGCCTCACAGTATTATTGATTAAATATTGTCCATTTTTAAGCTAATAACTAAAAAAATGATAAATATATAGAAAATAACTAATTTGTAAAACAAATCTGGGTAAGAAAACGACTTGTATTACAAGTGAAGCATCCATTGTTTTATCGAGCAAACAATGGTTTCTTTGATCGCCAAAGGAAACACAGCTGACGGCTAGACAATCACTGATGTTCTTTTGGTCGTATTAGATCTGTTATTTTGTCAAATTCTTGAAAAAGAAAACCAAGCCTTGAGACTAGTTATGTCTCTATGCTTATTTATTATTATATGCCATTCTCATACGACATAGTACAATTTTAAAGATACAACAGAATTTACAATATTAGTATCACTTCTATAATGAGTTTTATAATAAGTTATGGCAGCGGTTCTCAAAGTGTGGGGCGCGACCCCCAAGGGGGGCGCAATGAAAGCTCAGGGGGGGCCCGCAGATTTAATAAAAATTATTTTAATTTACTTGCACAGGATGTCCACGCAACCGGGATATCGGGAAAATCGGGAATCAGCCGGTAATTTCGAGCAAAAACGTAAAAATGTCATCATTTATCATTTAGCGTAAATAAATACATTAAGAAATTTTCCAAAATAAGCGCCGAAAACACACATAAAATAAAGTTAAACCCAAATGAGTTCGCAGTGCGAGCGAGAAGGAGGGTGCAGACGAGAAGGGAGTGGTCAAGGGGGGGAGTGACCTTGACAGAACCGTCACGTTTGTTCATTGTGTTGTTGACGTAACTCCCACGTCGCGATATGTTGTTGAAATCGGTCGCATTTCTATCATTCCAGACTTTTTTATTTGTCATGCCTTGAGGAATAAAAGAACATTTTTAACAACATTTTTTACTTGTTGGGACGATAAAGGTATTATAAGGGAGCCCAATAATTTCTTTGAAAATACCGGGCAAAATCGGGAAAACCCCGGGAATAGGAAAATTAGTTTTAGGTGGCCAACCTGTTGCAATATTAATTATATAGCAAACTTTTTATTTTAGAGATTACAATTGCATAGTTTTTAGTCACGTCATAAAGTGCCGAACATTTTATGTATCATTTTTTTGTTCATCGGCAGAAAAACAATGTGCGTGAAACCAACTCGTTTTATACACCGCGGAAGTACGATTGTGACCGATCGCCCCCGAACCTTCCCGAAGCCCCCACTCCTACCCCTACTGCCAATGCGTCGTGACTAGGAATGGAATACGTTGTCATTTTCCCGCAACCGCTGCAGCTGCAGCGGTTGCAGAAGCGCAACGGTTGCAAACAATGGTTGCAGCTGCAGCGGTTGCGAGGCAATGTTTTCACCTGCCAACAACTACCGCGCACAAGTGCCACAGTCAGCTGCAGCCCATAGTTGCCGCTTTGTTCTCTTTCTCACAACCGCTTCATGCTTATACTGTAGTTGCAACGCGTACTATAACAGTAATAAATAATGTTTTCAATGCTTATTAATGCAGGTTGTATTAGATATAGGCCTAATGAAATGCAAAATTACTGATTAAAACTAAATTCTTTGTTTATACAAGGTTTTAATCAATCATGATAAACAATAATTACAGTATTAACAATATCTATACATTGTTACTAAACAAAAAAATACAGTACAACAATACTACTGTAAAAAATGAAAGAAATTTAAAACCCAAATTAAAACAGATTGCTACTTATAGTTATATACATGTTAGTAATAGCATATTATTTTATTTAAAATATGAAAGAACAACTTTAATTTGCCCTTGTTTGGCAGCAATGGAATGATGGTAATATATTACGGCATTAAACATTTAAAAAACAACAATTAAATATTTATTATATAACCTAGTGAAACTAATAAGTGATAAAACTAAAAGAAAAGCAAATGCACATTCTGTCCCATTATTTAAATAAAGTATAGACCTAAATAACTACAAGGACAAGGAGCTGCAGCGTAAACTCCAACGCCAACGAATGCGCGTGCATCAAGTAGTTCAGTTTCAGCTGGGTTGTCTGATCGGTTTCAGTTTCAGATCACGGTACGATCGACGACATAGTTGCAGCTGCAACTGGGGTTTATCCGCAACCGTTGTAAGCTGCAACCGTCGTCGGCCCGCAACCGTTGCAAAACAACCGTTGCGTAAATTTTTGCCCATCCCTAGTCGTGACCACTCCACTTCAGTCAGAGTCAGAGAGTCAGCGCAGCTCCACGTGTTTAACATAGCAGTTCTCCTTTTTTGTGATTCTTTTCATTGATTCTTAAGTTCTGTCATTGTTTGCTTAAGTTTTTTGTTAAGTACAAGTGTATATATTTACAAACTAACATTAACTGTTGGTGGCTAGTTATCAATAACCTATCGAAATGAAAAGATTTCTTGTGCCAAGTGGGGAATCATCAGTGAAGGCAGGTACGAATAGTGGCACCAGTGACAGTCAAGGTCAAATGGAGGATTGCTGCGACACCGCAAGTGCTACCACTCCTTCTTCAAGTGGACCAAGCGTAGCCAAATTACGCAAGTATGATGAGAGTTATTTATCATTAGGTTTTACAAAAACAACCATAGATGGCCAAGAACGGCCCCAGTGTGTAATCTGTTTAGCTGTCCTGGCCTCTGACAGCATGAAACCTAACAAACTTAAGAGACATCTTGACACTAAACATGGAAATATCGCAAGCAAACCTAGAGAGTTTTTTGAACGAAAACTTAATAGTGTTACATCCACAAAAAATGCCTTTTACAGGATTACAAGTGTACCTTCAAAGGCTTTGATGGCATCTTATCAGGTTTCTTATAGAATAGCTCAGAATAAAAAACCCCGCACTATTGGAGAAGACCTTATATTACCAGCAGCAATTGATATAGTTACAACTATGTTCGGAGAATCCATGGGTCAACAGTTGAAGGCCATACCAATGTCAAATGATACGGTATCAAGACGTATAGCTGACATTTCGGAAGATCTTCAAGCTCAATTGATGGAAAAGGTGAAATATTCCCATTTTGCCCTACAAGTTGATGAAGCTACCGATCTTCATCGAGATGCACATTTAATATGTTATATAAGATTCGTCGATGGTGAGGCAATGCGGGAAGAGTTGTTGTTTTGTGAGAAGTTTTCAGCTGATACCACTGGTGAATCCATTTTCCGAATGATTGATACATTTTTGAAAGAAAATGACTTGTCTTGGCTCAAATGTGCAGGAATTTGCACAGATGGAGCTCGGGCTATGTCAGGAAAGTACAATGGACTTCGAGGGTTGATCAAAAAGGTAGCTCCAGAAGCTAGGTGGACACACTGCATAATTCACAGAGAGGCTTTAGCAGCATAAGGTATGACCCCAGAACTTGATGCAGTTTTACATGTGGTCGTTAAAACAGTCAATTTTATCAAAGGACAGCCTTTGAAGTCTCGAGTTTTTAAGATACTCTGTGAAGATATGGGCTCAGAGCACACAGCTTTGCTGTTTCATGCTGAAGCTCGCTGGCTATCGAGAGGAAAGGCTTTAACCAGAATATTTGAGCTGAGACATGAAGTCCTCGCACTTTTGCTTGATGAAAACCACCAAAACTCAAAGTTTTTCACTGACTCAGATTTTTTGCTGCAATTAGCATACATGGCAGATATCTTCGAGAAAATAAATGTACTGAACAAGTCTTTGCAGAAAAAAGATGCAAACCTTCTGCAGTGGACTGAAAAGGTGAAAATCTTCATAAAGAAACTAACTTTGTACTATACCGGGTCTTTTGACCGGTACATTTCGTTTTTTTGTCGTGGTTTGCCAGGCTGCCTGAGATCGCTCGTGTCCTGCGTTTCGCGTACTTTGGTGGACGTTGGCCCGGATCCGTTCGTTCCGGGTTCCAGCTTCGGTCAGGTTGGCCTGTCTGTTCAGTTGTCTTGTGCTGCCTGCAGAGTTTCGTTATGATCGGCTAGACACACTAAAACGTAAGTGTTCATTTTGTAAGTTTTAATATCTAATCACCCTTTTGGTGAAAATATTTTGTTTCAATAATATTTAATCGTTCTTGCTTGTGTTTCAGGGTTTTGGGAAATTTATATTCTTTGTCTAGATGTGTTAACCTAGGTTCAAGCCACGTGCTCAATGTTACATTTTTAGCATTAATTGCTTTTTATATCTGCCTTTATTATCAATAGTAGTTCTGTATAATGTTTTGTTGAACCTTTTTTTTGTTGGAGGTACCAATTTACCGTAGTTTTTGTTCTTTGCCAATAGCCTAGCCTATCTGTACCGTTTGATTTTCATGTTATAACATATTTCTCCTGTTTCAATAGCCTAGTTCTCAGTTTGTCATTTTTAGTTCCATATACGTAATTAATTCTTTTATAATTTGTTAATTTGTAATTTGTCTTAAATCTGAGTTTCCAACATAATTATTCATAGCCTAAAAATTGATCTTTTATTTTTCTAGTGTGCTCCAATCATGTACAATTTTGTCTGTTTCCGTTTTGTTTTGCCATGTCTGTATTAGGGGTTATGTGTAGTATTTTGTTGTGATGGCTGGACTGTTTTTAATGTGCTGTGTTTGGCTTGCAGTCCAGGGTCCTCGAGTGGGACGTTCAGCCCTCGGCCTGCCGTCCGGGGAAGGTCGACCTTCTGCACTGCCTGCCTGGCCTGAGGACCAAGTCGTAGAGCACATGTTGCGACTAAGCTGCCATTCCCTACATCTGGGTGTTTTCTTCAGTCCTCAGGTCAGTGCGTTCCATCTTTTTTCCCGGCGGCTGAGCTGGGGGTAGTGAATTTGTGAAATAAAAAGAAAAATAAAGGTGCCGAACTATTGAATGTTGCCTAGGCCTAAACTTGAACAGTGATTCTATTCAACACAGCCATTGGGGACTTATATATTTTTTTTACTAAAGGAAAAAAAACTTTTTAAAATACAAAAAGAACTTAGTGTTAATATTTATTGTTATTTATTTTTAATTAGTTTATTTTCTTGTTGCATTTGTTTAGATTTTTATATTTGTTAGGTCCCCATTGTTAAATCATGTTATTATTTAGTTACATGTTTAGGCCTAGTTATTGTTATTTATTTTTTTGTTAAGTGTATTAGGGGTGTTTGGAAGTGAATTTTTACTCGAACGGTACCGTGTTATATTTTCTTTTAAATTGTTTCATTTTTAAACTCACCAAAAGGGGATTATTGTGCTTTTGCTTAACTTCTAATTCGGAGCTGCCCAGGGATTCCGGCCTACTCCCTGGCCCGGTGGAATCAGGGGATGTGGGCTGAATTGCCGGGGTTTATTTGGGTGTAGTCAAAATTTTCTTAAATTTGTTCACTTTAATTGTTAATAAATTTCTTACGTTTTGGGTGTCTCTGGCTAGGCTGCAGATAGGCCATGTAGTTGTTTATTGGCAATTTTGGTATTTGTAGAGTTTGTGGTATTTATAGCGTTTGTTATTAATGTGTAGTATGTTGTTAATTTTAGTGTTTGTTGTTATTTATTAAGTGAGAATTTATATTGTGGCCTTCTGCCGTTTTGATTAATTAATATTTTCTGGTTTTCATGATGATAAAGTCATTTTGCTCAGTTGCCGAGTGTAATTTTGACCCTCCAACTGCCACCCGTGATCCCATCGCTCGACTTGTTTTGAGCCATCCCCCAGTTGGCACGCTTTCCAGCTCTGGTGGGCCCCCCCCCCCAGAGCTGTTCTTTACAGTTATTCTTTACAGCTGTTCTTTATAGTTAAGACCCTGGGTCATCCCCCATGGGTCTTAATTGGTAGCAGAGCGTGGTTGCCTAAAAAAAAAAATAAAAAAAAAATAAATAAAAAAAAGTTCTCTCTCTTGGTTGTTGACGGTGGGTGTTTGCCTGTTAGTAGGTCATGGTTGGCCGACCTACCGTCAAGGTGTTTTGGTAATACGTAAAAAAAAAAAATAAAAAAAAATAAAGGAACAAATAAATAATTATTTAAAAAGAAAAACAATTAAAAAACCAAATAAATAATTTAACTTATATATTAAAAAAACAAAAAAAAAAAAAACTAGGCAATCCACTTGGTTACTATTTTGAATGGGTTTCATGGGTGGATTGGAGTGGTCGGCAGTGCCTCGGTAGGCTGAGGGTTTTGTTCGTCTTGGACCCTGGAGTTGTCGTTTTTTGCGTATATTGTTGAGAATTGTTGCGTTAGAGATGGCCTATCTGCAGAATGTTGCCCTCCTGGTGAAGGAGGAGTTGATATTTGAGTTAAGGTCGCGTGGTGTGACTCCGGAGGGTGATGTTCTGAATCTCCGGAGGGTGCTGCGGGAGCAGTTGTCCGCGGGTACGGTGGTGGAGTGGTCTGATCTACTGGAGGTTGGTGATGAGTTGTCTGTTTGTAAACGCAAGGTGGAAGATTGGGAAGGGGTTTTGGAAGATCTGCAGTTTGAACCTCCAGTAGGTCGTGACCGGGCCTGCCGTCTTGCACGTTTGGGGCATCTGCTGGCCCGTTTAAGGCTGGTCAACCAGGCACCGGGGTTGGAGCCATTGGATAGGGCGTGGATCCTGGGGAGTTTGTCTAGGCTGGATGAGATTTTTCTGGCACTCTCCGGTTCCACGACTCCTACGGGTCTGGGTCAGCGGCCTACTTTCGCGCTTTCGCCTAACGTGTCGAGGCCGCAGGCTGAGACAATGGCTCTCACTGTGCCTGAGGCTCCTGAGCCTGCAGGCGTTTCTGTTGAGGTCGCTTGTGGTTCGGCTCAAGCTGCCGTTCCTACTGCTTCTTTGTGTTCGCCTGCTCTTCTGCAGCTGAGCTACCACAAGCTACCTAACCCTCTCACGCCCATGATCCAGAATCTACCTGTGATCGATGGAATGGATCCTGAGGAGCTTCTTAAGTTCCTAGTGGCCTTTCTCAGACTTGGTGAGATGCCCGGCATGCAGGCTGGGGACTTGCTTCGTCTGATTTTCCCGTATTGCAGAGGTCCCGTTGGGGAGTTGCTGAGTTCTGTCTTGGCCAGTGATGCCTCGGTGGACTCGTTCCATCGAAAGTTACTGTCGTCGTTTCTTCCCATTCGACTCAGGGAGAGGATGGTCATGGACAGATTTTATCGGTCGCAGGGTAGGGGCGAGTCTCTGGCAGCCTATGTCTCTTCAGTCAAGGAAGCTCGTCAAGCGTTGCGCCTCACACTTTCGGAAGCTGACACCGTTCGTGTCATCCTGGATGGCATTTCGCCTGAAGAACGGTGTAGGCTAGTTTTTGCTGGTGTTCCTTCGACTTTTCGGGAGCTGCATCAGCTGTGCATTGTTTCGCTCAGCGTGCAGTTCTCAGACCAGCAAGGGAGGGATTCTGAGAGTCATCGTGCTCTCCCCACCCGTCGACCGGCTATGTCTTTAGGTGTGAGTCAGCCAGTGGAGGGTCGTGGTTCTCGGCCTCCTGTTGTGTGCTTTGCTTGTGGCCAGCCTGGTCACATTCGTCGTGACTGTCCACGTGCTCGAGGTCGTGGGGCGGGAAACGCTCAGCGCGGGGGGTTGCCTCCACAGTAGCTCCCCGCGTTGTTGCGAGTGACCGTGGCCATTTGCCTTTGACACGTGCCCATAGCAGGAGTGTCGGGGATTTTTCGGGCCTTGCTGGCATGGATTCCCTGGGACTTAGTGCGGTCACCTCGGTGTGTCCTGGCGTTTTTGTGTCTTTTGGTGGTACGGTGTGTCGAGCCCTTCTTGATTCTGGTTCGGCATGCAGTATCATCAGCCTTTCTCTTTTTGAGTCCCTTGACGCCTTAGGACTTGTCAGGCACACCGAGCCTTCTTCTATTACGTGCTGGACGGCATACCAAACTCCTCTACCCATACTTCTAAAGGCGTCATTACATTTTAAAATTGAAGGATTTTCCTGGAGGTGGGGTTTTCTTGTTGCCAAGGACCTGGCGGTTTCTTGTATCCTAGGGGCAGACTTTATCTCTAAAAGTGGTATGGTGCTTGACCTCTAGAAGCGCCAGATGTTTTTCAAGTTCAATCGGCGAGTTTTGGTGCCTCTAGTAGGTGATTATGACTGCCCTCCTGCAGTCAGAGAGGTGGGTTGTGAGCCCGAACAACCCAAGGTGGATCCGGTTGGTCATCTCCCCCCTGAGCAGGCGGAGGCCATTAGGAGGCTGTGTTTGCGGTTTCCTGATGTGCTTACGGCTGAGCTTGGGGTCACTTCTCTTCAGGAGTATGAGATCCACCTCACCGATTCTCAGCCAGTTAGAAGTCATCCGTACAAACTTGCTCCCCTAAAGATGGAGGTTATGAGGGCTATGATTGAGGATCTTCTGAGCAAGGGTGTGATTGAACCGTCTCGTTCTGCTTATGCCAGTCCAGCTTTTCTTGTGCCCAAGCCTAATGGTAAGTCTAGGCTTGTGATGGATTATCGGAGGCTCAACGCTAAGGTCGCTATTGACTCGGTACCTCTGCCTGATTTGCATTCTGCGTTTGATTGGTTCGGTAAGGCTAAGTTTTTCAGTGTTTTCGATTTGAACCAGGCCTACCATCAGATTCCACTGAAGAAGGAATCACGGCCTATGACTAGCTTCTGTGTTCCCTGGAATCTTTATCAGTTCACTAGGGTTCCTATGGGTCTTGCTGTGGGTGCCCAGACTCTTACTCGTCTGCTTGATTCCATCTTCCATGATGTGAAATTCAAGTTTGTCTTCAATTACCTGGACGTCGTTCTTGTCTACAGTGAGACTTTCGGGGAACACATGCAACATCTGGAGGAAGTTCTTAGTCGCCTTAAATCAGCTGGCCTTACCGTCAATCCAGAGAAAGTCACTTTTGCTCGTCCTGAGATTTCTTTTCTGGGTCATCTGATATCTTCTCGAGGCGTCTGCATTGATCCTGCGAGGACCCAGGGCATTCGGGATTTTCCTCCTCCCAGAGATGCCAAGGGGATTGCCCGTTTTGTGGGGATGGTGAATTTTTACCGTCGCTTCATCCCTAACGTGGCCGAGCTTGCTGCTCCGTTGAACGAGCTGCGAAAGAAAGGTGTCCCTTTTGTGTGGGGCCAAGCTCAGCAGACTGCCTTTGATGCTCTCAAGGAGGCTATCATGCAACCTCCTGTCCTACGTATGCCTGATTTCAGCAGAGAATTTATTCTTCAGACTGATGCCTCCTCCTCCGCCATTGCTGCTGTTCTTTCTCAGGAGTTTGATGGGGTCAGGCAGCCCATCGCGTTTGCTTCGAGGACGTTGTCTCACCAGGAAAAGAAAGCTTATTCCATCTATGAGTTAGAGTGTCTGGCTGTTGTCTTTGGTACGGACAAGTTTCGGCGTTTCTTGGAACACGCTGAGTTCTTGCTGGAGACGGACAATCAGGCACTATCTTGGCTTCTTGCCCATCCCCGACAGCTCGGAAAATTGGTCACTGGGTGGTCAAAATTTCTGCTTTTAAGTTCCGAGTCCAACATCTTAGGGGTACCCAGAATGTCATCGCGGATGCTCTTTCCCGCATGTATCACGAACCCAGTGATCCACCGACTGAGGCTGTTGCTCAGTGTGGTGCTGTTCTTCTGGATTTTCCTCTGGCTTTTGACGACCTACTGTCCCATCAGCAGAAAGATCCTGAGCTGTCAGTCATCTTAGGTGAGCTTCAAGAGGGAGGTGCCCACCCTCCCTATTTTCTGTCCAAAGGGGTACTCTGTTGCCGTCCTCGACAGAGGGGTGAACCCCGTGTAGTGCTGCCATTCGTAGGTACTTCATCTGGAAGGGCATGGACCGGGATGTTGCAGGCAGAGTGCGGGCTTGTCACCTGTGCTCTCTCAGCAAGCCTAGTCAGAATGCAAGGTTAGGGTTGTTATCTTCTGAGGTGGCCGAGCGTCCTTTTGAGAAGGTGTTCATCGACTACGTGGGTCCTTTTCCCCGTAGCAAGTCAGGTAGCTCCTACCTACTTGTTTGTGTGGATGCTTTCTCGAAGTTCGTTTGGCTTTTCCCACTTCGGAGTGCCACGGCTAAGCTCACCATCCGTGCTCTCCAGTCCCAACTCTTCCAGCACTTTGGTGTGCCTTCCACTCTTGTGTCCGACAACGGTAGCCAGTTCACCTCACACGAGTTTCGTAGGTTCTGTTTTGGCAATGGTGTCAGGCATGTGACTACCTCTCCTTATTACCCACAGCCTTCTCATGCAGAGCGGTTCAACCGCAATCTTCGGTCTGCCCTTATTACCTTCCATGCTGAGAAGCAGAACACCTGGGATGAGAGTCTCTCTTGGCTCCAGCTTGCTTTTAATTCTTCCAAGCATGAGAGTCACAATGCCACTCCCTTCGAGATTCTACATGGCTACCCTCCTAACAACCCTTTGTCCAACTTGTGGAGGCTAGAGGATCTTCTACCTACGCCAGGTGCCACTGACGTAGTGTCCACGTGGCGGGCTGCTCGGCGCAACCTGCTACGTGCTAGAGAGAGAGAGTGAGGAGGAGGTATGATAAGGGTCGCACTCCTAACCCATTTCAGGTTGGAGATCTGGTTCTTTGTCAGGCTCACCCGGTCAGTTCGGCCGCGGAACGAAGAGCTGCAAAGTTGTGCTATCGGTGGTCTGGTCCCCACCGCATCGACAGGTTTTTGTCACCGGTGACTGCTCTGCTGGTTGATCCCCAGTCAGGCAGGGTGTTCAGGAAAGCCCATGTGTCCCAGCTTAAGGCTTTCCGGGGAACGGTTGGTCCAGGAGTTGGTGTTCCTGGGGGTTTCTTGGGGCAAAGAGATTGATCACCTCTGCGCCCTAGGTGGCTGTTCTGAGAGAGTCTTTTTCTCTCTTTTCTTGTCGGGCCCGACAGTCAGGGTAGTTTGCTCCCTGTTCGAGGGGTTTCCCCTCTTAGTTTCTCTTGGACGTCCTTGGAACACCACTCTCGGAGGTCTTCTTCGTCTTCTGTTTGGTTCCCTGAGGTACCGAGTTTTCTCCCCTGCCTGGGTGTGTTGAGTTTTGCAGAGGGAGGTTGTACCGGGTCTTTTGACCGGTACATTTCGTTTTTTTTGTCGTGGTTTGCCAGGCTGCCTGAGATCGCGCGTGTCCTGCGTTTCGCGTACTTTGGTGGACGTTGGCCCGGATCCATTCATTCCGGGTTCCAGCTTCGGTCAGGTTGGCCTGTCTGTTCAGTTGTCTTGTGCTGCCTGCAGAATTTCGTTATGATCGGCTAGACACACTAAAACGTAAGTGTTCATTTTGTAAGTTTTAATATCTAATCACCCTTTTGGTGAAAATATTTTGTTTCAATAATATTTAATCGTTCTTGCTTGTGTTTCAGGGTTTTGGGAAATTTATATTCTTTGTCTAGATGTGTTAACCTAGGTTCAAGCCACGTGCTCAATGTTACATTTTTAGCATTAATTGCTTTTTATATCTGGCTTTATAATTAATAGTAGTTCTGTATAATGTTTTGTTGAACCTTTTTTTTAGTTGGAGTTACCGTTTTACCATAGTTTTTGTTCTTTGCCAATAGCCTAGCCTATCTGTACCGTTTGATTTTCATGTTATAACATATTTCTCCTGTTTCAATAGCCTAGTTCTCAGTTTGTCATTTTTAGTTCCATATACGTAATTAATTCTTTTATAATTTGTTAATTTGTAATTTGTCTTAAATCTGAGTTTCCAACATAATTATTCATAGCCTAAAAATTGATCTTTTATTTTTCTAGTGTGCTCCAATCATGTATAATTTTGTCTGTTTCCGTTTTGTTTTGCCATGTCTGTATTAGGGGTTATGTGTAGTATTTTGTTGTGATGGCTGGACTGTTTTTAATGTGCTGTGTTTGGCTTGCAGTCCAGGGTCCTCGAGTGGGACGTTCAGCCCTCGGCCTGCCGTCCGGGGAAGGTCGACCTTCTGCACTGCCTGCCTGGCCTGAGGACCAAGTCGTAGAGCACATGTTGCGACTAAGCTGCCATTCCCTACATCTGGGTGTTTTCTTCAGTCCTCAGGTCAGTGCATTCCATCTTTTTTCCCGGCGGCTGAGCTGGGGGTAGTGAATTTGTGAAATAAAAAGAAAAATAAAGGTGCCGAACTATTGAATGTGGCCTAGGCCTAAACTTGAACAGTGATTCTATTCAACACAGCCATTGGGGACTTATATATTTTTTTTACTAAAGGAAAAAAAACTTTTTAAATTACAAAAAGAACCTAGTGTTAATATTTATTATTATTTATTTTTAATTAGTTTATTTTCTTGTTGCATTTGTTTAGATTTTTATATTTGTTAGGTCCCCATTGTTAAATCATGTTATTATTTAGTTATATGTTTAGGCCTAGTTATTGTTATTTATTTTTTTGTTAAGTGTATTAGGGGTGTTTGGAAGTGAATTTTTACTCGAACGGTACCGTGTTATATTTTCTTTTAAATTGTTTCATTTTTAAACTCACCAAAAGGGGATTATTGTGCTTTTGCTTAACTTTTAATTCGGAGCTGCCCAGGGATTCCGGCTTACTCCCTGGCCCGGTGGAATCAAGGGACGTGGGCTGAATTGCCGGGGTTTATTTGGGTGTAGTCAAAATTTTCTTAAATTTGTTCACTTTAATTGTTAATAAATTGTCTTACGTTTTGGGTGTCTCTGGCTAGGCTGCAGATAGGCCATGTAGTTGTTTATTGGCAATTTTGGTATTTGTAGAATTTGTGGTATTTATAGCGTTTGTTATTAATGTGTAGTATGTTGTTAATTTTAGTGTTTGTTGTTATTTATTAAGTGAGAATTTATATTGTGGCCTTCTGCCGTTTTGATTAATTAATATTTTCTGGTTTTCATGATGATAAAGTCATTTTGCTCAGCTGCCGAGTGTTATTTTGACCCTCCAACTGCCACCCGTGATCCCATCGCTCGACTTGTTTTGAGCCATCCCCCAGTTGGCACGCTTTCCAGCTCTGGTGGGGGGGATGAGTCTCAGTACGAGGGTGGTCTAAAAGGTGACAATTTGGAGCTATTTCCTAACCTTAAAATTATTATTGAAGAAATGGAACTCAAAACTATTCCAAAACTTGCAAACAAATGCTTTCTGAAACACTTGGAAATCCTCAAATCGCGTTTTGAACAATATTTTGATGAGAACTTGGAAGGTTTGGCATGGATAAAAAACCCTTTCAAACCATCAGTTGACGAGTGCTCGCTCAATATGATGGAAAAAGAACAGCTCATTGACCTCCAAGGCGACACTGGGCTTGAAATGAGGTTCAAAGAATCTTCTCTCACAAGCTTCTGGATTGGTGCACAACAAGAACACCGAATGTTGAGTGAAAAGGCTTTGAAAATACTCACTCCATTCGCCACCACTTATTCTTGTGAAACTGGGTTCTCTGCTCTAGCTGCCATGAAGAGTAAATATCGCTCAAGACTAGATGTGACCAAGGAACTTAGAGTAGCGTTATCAGAGCTGACACCACGTTTCACCAAAATATGTACAGGAAAAAAACAGGCACATCCTTCACACTAAAGCTCTATTTATATACGTTCTTCTTTTTTAGTCATAAATAACAATTATTTACTAAAGTAGCTGAAAAACTAAATAAATTGTAATTGTTTGTTTATTATTTGTTCTTTGATTACGATTAAACCAATTGCCCCATAGAATGATCAAAACTTAATTAAATAAAAACTCAGTATAAAATCCAAAAGCGACCCACTTATAATACAATTGTACGATTACATGTAGGGGGGTCTCCGCTTACAGCTGGATTATGCAGGGGGGGCTCGATGTAGAAAGTTTGAGAACCGCTGAGTTAAGGTTTATATGATCATCTGTTGGCTTGTGTCAGTAATTAAGTATTTATACGAGTTTAAACAATTTAAAATAGTTAGAAATTTTTAAAATTGTTGTGAGTGTCCTTGATCAAGTTGACTGCCATGAGGGCCACCGGTGACCCTTACTAGGTTTCAGCCTGGCGTCACAGCTGTTTTTACGGTAAAGTTCAATATTCCTTGTTCCGAGTTCTGTGTTCCATGCGAACGGAAATGATCCCCCGAGTACAGAAATAGCCGACATCTGGCCTTTTGCCGCCATTTTGTGAAGTTATTGATGAGGTACACCGGTGGCCCTCATGGCGTGGGGGTAAAACTTTACATATGCCATATGATATTATGTGTCAGCTGTTTTCTTGTTATGTTTATATTTCTTCCCGCACCCTGATCATCTTTTGAGGTTAGGTGTTTAGTAAGCGACAATGATTTCTTTTATGACATAAACTAGTTGTCTAAATGTATAAAATATATAAAATCTTATTTAGGATTTTTTAATTTAAAAACAGGACTGTTTTGTAGCAAATTTGATGAGCTTTCAGAATATACAATTAAAAATTACATAATACTAAAAATGGCACTAAAATTTTTGTTTGATTGATGAAAACGCGAGAGCTAACGGTGGGTCCTCACGGCGCACAGGAGCATGTATGACAAGAGCTTCCAGTGGCCCTCATGGTGCACAGCGGCACGTATGACGTGAGCTACCGGTGGCCCTCATAGCGCACAGCGGCACGTATGACGAGATCTACCGGTGGCCCTCATGGCGCACAGCGGCACGTATGACGAGAGCTACCAGTGGCCCTTATGGTGCACAGCGGCACGTATGACATGAGCTACCGATGGCCCGTAGCTTTATAATTATAATTTCGTAATATAAATTATAGGTTAATATAATATTAATATTAATATAACATAAATAACGCGTATTATGATACAGTACAAATATAATTAGTAAGATTTAAATTTTTTCATAACATTTTCTAGATTTAAATGCACTGGAATCAAAATATTTAAGATTTAAAAAAGTAATGATACAGCTAAATATTTTCAATTCAGTTTTGTAGTTTTGAAAGTTGTATCTGATAAAGCCGAAGAGGAAAGTTCTCAGAGATAAGTCCAAGCGAACTAATTACATTCAAACTTGACGTTTCAGTTAAATGTATAAGAAGAACTATTATAACTTTATCAAATAATAACGCTGCATTGGGTGTCATGAAAGTACATAAGTAGACAAAAAGCCCAGGAGCGACACTCACTTTTACCTTTGGACCCAAGATGGCGGCGGTCACGTGACTTTTCCAAGATGGCGGCGCCCATTTCCCGCCAAATTTCCTAACCTCACTTTTTCTAACCTCAAATTTCCATTTCCTGCCAAATTTCATAACCTCAAATTTCCCTCAAATTCCCAAATTTCCCTCTAAATTCCCACATCATACTATATAAAATTCACTGTTAACCTTGTTATACTATATAAAATACACTCTTAACCTAACTTTTTCCATGTTATACTATATAAAATGCACTGTTAACCTTGTTATACTATATAAAATTCACTAATTTTTTTCCATGTTATACTATATAAAATACACTGTTAACCTTCTTATACTATATAAAATGAACTTTTTTTTGTCCAATATGGCGTCTTTTCCCTCCCGCGCCAACTCACACCCCGTGGGAAAATTCCCTCATCCAAGATGGTGGTCTTTCCCTTGTTATACTATATAAAATGAACTTTTTTTTGTCCAATATGGCATCTTTTTCCATGTTATACTATATAAAATGCACTGTTAACCTTGTTATACTATATAAAATACACTCTTAACCTATCTTTTTCCATGTTATACTATATAAAATGAACTATTTTTGTCCAATATGATGCCTTTTTCCATGTTAGACTATATAAAATGAACTTTTTTGTCCAATATGACGTCCTTCCCTCCTCAAAATTCCCTCCCAAAATTCCTCATCCAATATGGCGACCTTTCCCTTCGGGTACTTCCGGCGACCGTCAGCTACCTTCGTACGCTCTTAGCCTATGATGCACACGTCATCTGCTGGTTGGGTGGGTATGCGCACCTTGTTACTCTACTCATATATACACCATAACAAAATTAATATTTCATACACTATAATAAAATTAATATTTCATATACTCTATGTGCTCGACCCGATCGTAGTGCACCTAGTGGCAAAACTTAGCGCATCCTTTCGGAAACATGGCGCCTTCTGAAGGGAAGTCCCTGGTGGTAATTCCCCTTCTCAAATTCGGTCTTTATACTATATAAAATACACTATTAACCTTTCCCATCTCATACTATATAAAATGCTAAAGATGGCGGCCATTTACATATGTACTATATAAAATGCTTTCGTGTACTTCCGGCGACCGTCGGCTACCTTCGTACACGTCGTCTGCTGGTCTGGCGCACACCCAAATGCCACGCTCTGATTGGTTACCTCCCTACTTTACAAGTAATCTTTCTCACACGTACTGTTAGACTACTTATTTAATTTAATTTTTCTCAAATTTTAACAAATACACAGTTAACATACGCTCTTAGCTTTGGGTACTCATCCACGGCTTCCTACACTGTTACCTACCTATGCTTATCTATCGAATCACAGTTCATCCTCAAGCCCCTACTGAGACCCATCCCCCCACCAAAGCTGGAAAGCGTGCCAACTGGGGGATGGCTCAAAACAAATCGAGCGATGGGATCACGGGTGGCAGTTGGAGGGTCAAAATAACACTCGGCAGCTGAGCAAAACTGATTTTATTTGCCAAATAAACATTAACTGGCTGGCATAGGGCCACAATAGAAACAGGCAGAAGGCCACAATATAAAATCTGCAATTAAATAAATAACAATAAACACAAAATTTAACAATATAACGACAAAAGCTACCAAAACACTTAACGCTACAAATACCAAAACTACAATTAACAAACTGTATGGCCCATCTGCAGTTTTGGCT
>JAQJVL010006692.1:0-27651 GCA_035578905.1 Stictocephala bisonia | reverse complement strand
CGCATCATTACTGATGTCTTGGTGCCAAACGTTGATGAAAAAAGTCAGAGAAAACAGAAACTTTACAACTGCATCGTATTGTGTCTTCAAGTGTCAAAAAGTGTGATTTATGAAATTGTGACAGAACGTTTGAAGTACTGAGAGTTATGCTTAGGATAAGTTCCTAAAATGCTGATGGAGAATCACAACAACAAAAATGTTTAACCAGTTGTCTTACAATTCTAGAGCATATGGTTACGATTTTAAAACCAAATTGTCACGGTGATAGACTCACAATGAATGTCAGTTGCTTTCACGCCCTTAGCGTTATGAAAACTTACACAGCACATAATTCACATTCGGCGGCATTTTTAATTGAAGGAGGAATTTTAAACAGTCATAAGCGACCTTAAAAAGAGTTGAATGCATCCGTAATGGCGTCTGTAGGTTGCCAACAGATAGTAGTACCATTGATTTTACTATATAAAGAGATAATCCATCCATATGGGAGAGTTGTGGCGAGGCCCCAAAACTGTTTTGAGGCCCCACGCTGCGCTGCGCATAGCCTTATTTCCTCTCTCTCTCACACGCTCTTCGGTCTCTCTCACTTCCCTCCTCTTAACCCACTCTCCCATTCTCCAGACAGCCGCCCCGCCCTCTCCTTCCTCAGGTCCCACACACAAACAACGTCCTGCTTAGATAATTGTTTATGTTATTCCATATTGCCAACGTTTATCCTGGTTCTCTGTTTTTATATTTGCTTGCATCTCTTTCAAATAATAAAGAATACTGTGTTGAAACTATTACAGTAAAACTCAGTGTGACATCATATTGAATAAAGAAATATTTATAACTGAATAAATTAAAACACCAAATTGATTTATATGATTAATACACCGTGTATTTGTAAATAGACACACTTGAATAGACCGCTAACTTATCGGCAATGCTGGCGATAATTACTGCTGATTTAAGTAAACATTTTCATATTATTTAGCCCATCTGAAAATTCTTTATTTATTGCATTTTAACCATCGATTAGGTGATTAAATTGACTGTTGTACTCAATCATTAGTTTTTTCATATTCGGTAATTGATTAAAAAATAAATAGTTTTCAAATCCAATCAATGACTCTCCTTTCAATTATGAAATTAATCTGCAAATATTCCAGGAATATATAATATAGTGAAGTATTAAAAAATGTGACATTATTTATTTCTTTGACAAAATAAATATTGAAATAGGCCTATGATATTTATATAGAATAATACTGGGCAAAATATAAAACCCAAATGAGATTCAAATTTCATGATAGGGCTAGAAAAAATCATAACAAAACCAATAATTTACTTCTATACAAGATAAAAATAGCTTTCATCTTATGGCCTGATTCAGACAATCTGTGTATAGGCATTTAATTTAAAATAGCATTATTTTTAATTTTATTATATACATAAGTTTTATTATTACTGTCTGTAACATTAACATATTATTTGGTTCCAAGTAATTGCATGATTGTTGGTACAATATTTCATTGTTTGGTGAATGGTCAGTTTTTATTATTTTTTATTTTTTTTTATTTTTTTTTTTTCTGAATCATGAAGAGTTGTGACTATTATTATTACTTCTTGAGAAAAACAATCTCAATGTCAATTGCAATTGGTTAGGAAATATTATCGTGATAGAATATAACTAGACTACTGATTATTTAGATTCAATTTTCATTATTTTAATCAGGTTGTGAAATTATTGTAAATTTTGTTTATGTCCCCCTTTAAAAAATACCGTTTTATAACATTGATTGAATCAGACCATTGTAAAAAGTATGTCTAAGGCGAATATAATTAAAGTTAACACATCTGTTTTTCATACTATTATTTTACTAGATGTGAAAGTATGGATAAACTGCAATTTATTTATATTTTAAATTTTTCTGGAAAAGACACTCTGGAATTACACTGGTAACACTTCACAAGTAGCGTGACCAGCAATAACATAAGAAATAACTAATTTTAAGTAACCACAGTCTAAATAATAACAAAATTAACTATAGCCGCACTGTGGTGTTTTTAATTATAACAATTCGAATATGACTTATTTACACAACTGAGAATGAACAGAACAAACAATGCCAAGAACTAACAAAACTATATAAATAAATAAATATTACAAATAAACAATAATATAGTTAAAAAATAATACGTAAATTTGGGTTTTGCGCATATTTTGAACTGTAATAGTATGGTTTCAAATTGAAACAATTATATATATCGTATTGATGATAAGCAAACACTTTCAAATTAGATAAATTAATCCTAAGTAGAAGAACAAGGACCTTTTTTTAATAACCAAACACTTCAACTCTAGAACTGTGGGGAGTAATATAGGCTATACGTGTTTAAAAATTATTGTAATTTAATAGTAACATTTAAATGAATGGCAAACATACTTATACTAAACATCTGCGGTTAAAAAGAAGACTAAAAGTCAAACAACTTATATTATTTACACTTATTTAGCTACACATTAGATTAATTAGGATATAGTATTACGGTGATCACTTAACTTAAATCACTAATGAGAGTTAGGTGAGGGTCCAATAACAAAACGTGCGAGCTGTACTTAAAACGTTACAGGAAAAACAAAGGATATGCGATGATTGTTAGTCTAGTACCGTACACCAAAATAATAAATATTAATAAAAATATTTCCATTTTATTGTTTGTTTTTTTTATCCAACTCAAGCCCAAAATCAATTCAGATATTGTCACACTTTAGTTGTTAAAGAAAAATGAAGTCCTGATTTTGTCATCTTAGAAACAAGTTCAGCTGATATAGATAATTATTATATTTTACCAATAACCAAGAAAATATAAGCACAGAATATAAGCAGATATGTGCTTATTTTGTAGTATAAGTTTGGTGCTATTCAGAATCAGACCAGTGAAAATTCAAGTTATTTTTGGCGGATTGTGATATTTACGGAAATATTTCTATAGCACAGCTTGAGGTCTAAGTTGCATTTTTGAGCGGCCAAGATTGGACAGACTAACTGAGATCGGTATTGCGCGCAACTCGAGTACTGGTTTGGGGCCTTCTTGGGACATCGCAATTAACACAGGTAGGATTGCGCGCAACTCGTTAACGGCCAGAGAGTGAGGTAGGTCTATTATACGATTTTCGGCAACGCGACTGAAGAACTGAATTGTGTGCGTGTATGTTTTTTTTTTTTTCATTTTATGACTCCACCACTATTTATGAAATCATCAATACAGCAAATATTTTCTCTTTATCTCCATCTCTTTATATCAAATAAAGAGAAAAAAATGCCAATCCTGGTATAGACTAAAATAGGTTTACTTTACCTTCCGTCAAACAGTTCACAGCGTGTGACGGTGATAACAACTACATGTTTCGCCGTGAATACGGACGGCATCTTCAGGTTAAAGAAAACAAATAAGTCCAAGTGGGAGGCGTCACAAATTAATTAAAACTTAACAAACACAGTTCACACACGAGGAAAACAACGAATATTAAAACTTTCGGTAGGCCTACCACACACATTTCACTGTCCATGGCGTGACCCGGAAGCAGATTTTAATATTGTGATATTTATGACAAATAGTTCAATTTACTTTTAAACAAAAAGGAATATTCATTTATAGTTAAAAATACAACAATAATTATACAATGCAATATTGACAAGAAGCTTTAATTACTTGATAAAAATGAATAATGATTTCAATAATATAAAGGGTTAATTCTAGTATTAAATGTGAACTATATGACAGATGATAAGTTAATGAACAATTAAATTGTTATAAATTATTTCTGATACTTCTAATAACGCATCCTCAGATGACTTTCCTTTGATAGAACCGAATTGACGTGGATTAAGAAAATTTAACTTAGATAAATAACTATGGAGTCTTTTAATCATTGTTTTTTTTCAAAAACCTTAGAGAATACAGATAACAAGCTGATAGGTATTATGTTATCTAGTTTATAGAGTTATTGTCCTTCAAAATAGGTACCACTGAACTTAATTAACTTCAGGCTCTCAGGAAAAATGCCTTTCATAAAACTTCTGTTTATTAAGTGAACTAAAACTGGTGCAATCTCATCAATTATATTTTTCAGTAAATGTACATTAATTTGGTCAGAGCCAGTTATTATTTTTTTTTTTTTTATTTTTTAAAAGCTTGACCATACTCTTAATTTCATTTAAATCTGTTGGAGTTATAAGGAATTAATGTTGATAGTAAGTACGTTAAGGTGGAAGGGTATTGGAATGTACAACGTCTGGACGGCTAGACTGGATTGTGATAAGGTGATTGTTTATCTTATCAATGACGGAAGGCTCACGCATAACTTCGCCGTTTGGCAATTCAATTAGCTCAACTATTTTCTTTGAAAACCCACTTGTCAAGTTATTTATTACCTTCCACTGCTCAGATACATCACCTTTAGAGTTTTCCAATAATGTTGAATATTAATTTTTGTTGTAAAATTGATCACATTATTTAATTCATTTTTACATTTTGCAAAATAATTTTGAAAAACTGTCATATGGTCTTTTCGTAGAAATTTTATATAATTTTTACGTCTCAAATTTATATAAAATGTTTGATGTTATACAGAGACTTAACAATTTAGAACTACCACCATTTTTCTTGCTACTTCTAAATATACAATTACTTAAAATATCTATAAACTTATAATACAAACAGTATTTACATAATTTTAGATAATGTATAATGTTTTAACTAAACATCGTAACACACTGTTATTTACATTGACAAAATAACAAAAAAAATGTCCCCTAACATTTTTCATATTCACAAACCCCTAAGGCCTAAATAAAAGATCGCGATTCCTTTCCGTGCAAGACAAACCACAGCAAGAAATAATATGCCACTTTGACCTACTATCAAGGCCAATTGGCGACAGTAGACAGGTGGAGGGGCGACAGTAGACAAGTACTTACGGACGAGCGTCTTAACAGAAAGAAGAGAGAATGGGAGAATGAGAGGGAGTGATTAGTTTCCTTTACTGCTCACAGGTTGTGCAACCGACAGTCGAAACTGGAGGCAATTTCGACCTCCTTAACTTGATTGACGACAGGTTGCAGCACGGTCGCTCCCATATTCCGTGCCTCAATATTTAACATTGGATGGAACTATCTTCTATGTATAGTAAAATCAATGGTAGTACCCAGTGTGCATGCGCTGAACGCCGACTGCAACGCTACAGGGGCGGGATTCCAAAACTTTTAAAACACGCGTTGTATAATTATAATGCTTCGGTCCTCGTACCCAATTACTTCAAGTATGACATAGATTCTATCGCTAGTGAAATTGTTGCAAATGGCCTCCAAGATTTCAACTCTTCAGAGGATCTTCAATCAGATGTGGATATGTTTGTCAGTTTGTTGAGTGGGATTGTCCAGTCAAATACTCTAAAGAAGAAATCTGCTCCTCCCCATTTCCTCCCTGGTTTAGTGGTGTACTAAAAAGCCTCACTATCTCTAAAAAAAAGGTACCATAGGCTATTTAAAGAGACAGGTCGTGATGAGTACTATAACTCAGTTTGCTCGCTCATCTAAGAAATCTCTGTAAGCTCAGATCCAGAAAGGGCCACCGAGATTACATTGCCCATCTTGACTCTGTTTTGCCTCATAATCCAAAAGTATTCTGGTCACATATAAAACGTACTAGAAGCTCCTCTTCTTCCTCCAAAACAGTTAAACTGGGGGATCATGAGTCTAGCATCCCATCAGATATGGCAAATCTCTTTGCCACACACTTCTCAAGTGTCTACTCTCTTTCACCCTCAAATCCCCCGGAGTATATTGATAGATCCCTGGAATGTGTATCCTTGTTGGAAACTACACCCTATGAGGTCAAATCCTTGCTTGACCAGCTGGATACAAGAAAGGAGATTGGACCGGTTGGAATCCCGCCAATCGTCCTGAAGCAGACCAGTAGACGTCTTTCTCTGACACTCTGCTACTTGTTCAACCGGAGCCTTAAGGCAGGTATATTCCCCTCTGCCCTCAAAACAAGCTATGTTGTTCCGATCTTCAAGGAAGGTGCGAAAGAGGACGTGAAGAATTACAGGCCGATCTCAATACAATCTCAAATAGCCAAGATTTTCGAAAAGATCGTCCTCGATCGGCTACTGGTATTTTTCGCTAGACTCAACATCGATGAACAGCACAGATTCTCCAAGGGACGCTCTACGGTTACCAACCTGGTGGTATTTGAGGAATATGTAATGGATAGTTTAAACAGGGGTTATCAGGTGGATTGTATTTACCTGGACTTCAGTAAAGCTTTTGACAAGGTCAGCCACATCCATCTGCTGGCCAGACTAAAATCCTACGGTATTAGTGACTCTCTTTTATCATGGTTGAAATCATATCTAACTGGCAGAACATCGTCGGTAACGTATGCGGGGGCCCTTTCCGATCCATACACAGTACAGTCAGGAGTCCGCAAGGTTCAATTCTGGTGCCTTATTTATTCAACCTTTTTCTCCAGGATATCAAAGAAGATCTTCATTCCAAATTCCTCTGCTATGCCGATGATATTAAACTATTTCTCTCAATAGAAGACGACAGCTCTGTTGGACGCCTGCAACTCTCACTTGATAACATCACTAAATGGTGTTCCTCTAATGCTATGCTCTTAAACGTTTCAAAATGTATGGTCGTCACGTACTCAAGAAGCTGCAGTCCATTATTGATCGCTTACAGGATTGATGGAGCGGAGATGAGTCGCTGTGAAGTTATCAAAGATCTTGGGGTGTGGTTCAGCTCAACCTTAACGTCCAACCAACACATTGATAACATCAAAGATCTTGGGGTGTGGTTCAGCTCAACCTTAACGTCCAACCAACACATTGATCACATCTGCTCTCGCGCTTCAAAACTTCTGAGTTTGCTGTATAGAACATCAAGATCAGGCTTATTAGTGGCATCCTTGGTGTTTCTCTACAAGGCTCTTATTCGACAACTCCTTGAATATGCCTCTGTTGTATGACACCTCATCAGCTCTACCTGTTGACCCGCTTACAGGAAATTCAAAGGAGATTTGTTTTACAACTGTACTTCAAAACTGGCCAACTACTTCAGCCCAATTTTCTAGTGCAGATGTTCAACCTTCACCCTCTTCAACTTCGTCGACACGTTGGTGACTTGGTATTTCTTTTCAAACTCATTAGAGGAACTGTTGATTGCCCAGAATTATTGGTAAAAGTCAACCTGAGGACTCCTGTCAGAACAAGATCATAGGATATATTTGCCCATCAACACCACAGAACAAACCACCTCAAAAATGTCCCAATGAGTAGATTACATGAGATGGGCAATCTTGTTGCCTGCAATGTGGACTTTTTCCACGATTCTCTTAGATTATTCAAGAAAAAACTATTCACACTTCAACCTTGTCTACTTTGACAATAAATCAATCCATTCTTTTCCTTCTAAATCTTCTCCGTCTTCTTTACCCTACCACACAAATAATTGGTTCCCCTGATTCCCATTTCTACTCCACCTTCTCTATACACCTGTAATGCAACCACTGTATGAAGTTCATTATCTGTTGATATCTGCATGTTTTGTATTGATTATTGAATGTTGTATCTATTAATTTATACTATATTATATGTATTAATCTGTTATATAATGTATCTATTGCACTCGTATGTTTATTGTAAGATATTGTTTTTATGTGTATCCACACAATTGTAAATGACACTGTCATTGGAAATAAAAAATATTAAAAAAATAAATTACTTTCATATTTGTAAGTAAATGCAGTTATTTATAACTTTTAATTGATAACTAATAACTTTAAAATCAAATTAAAAACATTCTTATCAACCAGGTATTAACATATAAATGCGGTACTTTACGGGTGTTTGAGTAATAACGGTGTAATTTGATGTACAATGAAAACTAGTTAAAATTCATGTACTTTTTGTTCCAACTAGGATAATAATTATTAAAACTTTTTAATACAATTTTAAAATGTATTTGGATTAATGTACAATTAAACATGGAAAACAATGGTGTGGTTAGATTTTTTGTAGGCCTAATAGTTCCTTAGAAAATAACCTGCAAACTCGGGTGCATATAATTTCTGCACCGACAGTAAGCCTGAACGTGGGACCAGTCACTACAGTTTTTTTTTATCTCAAAAATTAAAAGTTGAGATTAGAACATGCTTAATTTAGTGTAGTTAGTAAAGGGTGAGAAATCGATAATGTTTGTTTATTTGTTTGTTGTTATTATTATTTCTTTTTTTCTGGGGCTACATCACTCAAAAAGACTTTCTGGTTGGTGGGAGAATTTTTATTTATTTTTGTAAACTTCCAGACTGATTAATCCCCCAGACCCAACCTCGGACTGCACCCACGCATCCACACAAATGCAAGCATACAAAAACACGCATGCAGATATATTTATTTATCGTGGTTTTACCATTTAACCTAATACATAAGAATAAGAATAAGAATAAGAAAATCTTTATTCACATAATAAGTTTTTTATAAAACAGTTTGCCATGTGCACAAGGCACGCTCGGCTAAAATGAAATTGAAGAATACATTTAAAATTAAACTTAGTCTTCTAGCAGTCTTACTTCACTATTTCTACATCAAAAATATAAAGGAAACACAACACTGTTAATTATTTTAAACTAAAACATGAAACATAATATATACATTACACATTTAAACATATGCCATAAATATACTAACAATGTATTAATACTATAAGATTCAATAAGCATATACAAGGTTTCTAATCTATTGTTTGAAGTAATTTTTTTAAGTTTGTCTTGTAATTAGAAAGTTTTTCATTAATATTAAGATTTTTTAAAAATTTATTAAACATTAAAGTGCATTTAAAATAACATTGGTTTCTACTAGTTTCTTTTTTGTACAGAGGAAAAATCAACATTTTATTACTGACATGCCTAGTGTACTTAATAACGTTTACATGATTAAAAATTGAACTATATTTTTTGACAAACATTAAAATTGAATATGTGTAAATACGGTTGAAATTCATGACATTAAGAAAGTTAAAAAGTTCAGCAGAGGGATGAAACTTTCCCACGCTACAAACTGTACGAATGGCATGTTTCTGTACTATAATTAGTGGTTTTAAAATATCTTTGAAAGTACCTCCCCAGTGTACAATTCCATACCTCAGGGTGGATTCAAACCAAGATAAGTACAATGTACGTAAATCAAGGGGGTACAAAAAAAAAACCTCTCATATGGTAGAGACTATAGTTGATTTTCCGTAATTTTGTTACAAGAAATTCCAAATGAGAGTGCCACCTCAAATCAGAATCAATGAATATACCTAAATATTTAACTTTTTCACTAAAATCTATTTTTACACAAGTACACTCATAGATGCAAGCATGAGAGTGGCATTTGATATTTAATTCGTTTTTATATTTACTCACTGTTGATGGTTTGTATGAAAAGATAATTGAGCTAGATTTCTTTGTATTTATTAAAAGTCTATTTTTATTAATCCAGTTTGAAATTTTTAATAAATCTTTATTTATTTTGCTTTCTAAAATTTCAAAATTATTAGCAGAACATACTAAACTACTGTCATCTGCAAAAGCAAAAACTTTAGAGTTTAGGTTTAAAGACAGTAAATCATTCAAAAATATGACAAACAGGTTTGGTCCGAGAATTCCACCCTGAGGTACTCCAAACCTCACAGGTAACGTCTTACTGTAAACCCCATTAATCCTCACTATTTGATTTCTACCGAACAAAAAAGATTTGAACCATCTTAAGGAGTTGTTTCGGACTCCATATTTTTCTAATTTATATATTAAAAGGTCCAGATCGACGAGGTCAAACGCCTTAGTAAAGTCAAGATAAACGGCCAAAGTAGGTTTCCGCTCATCGACATTATTGACAATTTCTGTTATATGTCTCTCTAGTGCTAAATCTGTGCTTTTATTTTTTATAAAGCCATATTGATGGGGTGAAAATAGGCAATGATGAGTAAAAAAATTTACAAGTTGTACCTTTATACAGTTTTCTAGAATCTTAGATATGCTGTTTTGTAAAGAGATTGGTCTGTAATGGTTAATAAATTTTGGATCCTCAGCTTTATAAATTGGCACAACAAGAGATGTTTTTAGAAGATCAGGATATGTTGCGGTTGTAATAGACAAGTTAATAATGTGAAGTAGAGACGGCAAAAGTGTAGGGAGATTACGTTTAATAGTTAGAATAGATATGCCGTCCAGACCAACAGATCTTTTGTTGTTCATTGACCAGATAATGTTTACTAGTTCAACTGCTGATACTTCGGAAATTGCACACTCATGGTCAAAGGTCTCCATCTCTGGTCGTTCAAACATGTCCGAACCGAATGCCTGACTGATCAAATGACTCGGCATTTCTGTGAAGTGTTTGTTGAAAGCATTTGCAACGAGCCCCTCATTACCCTCTACCGAAACTTGTTTACCTTCAACAATAAAGTCTTTAGAATGTTGAACTTCTTTTCGTGTAATGGATTTGACTATTTTCCAATATTCTCGAGAATTTCCATTACTTTGTTTAATTTTATTTGAATAATAACTAAGTTTTTCTTTTTTTACAAGCAAATTGCACTCTCTAGAAAGTTGTTTATATCTTCCTTCTAATTCCGCATCCTCCTTATTAATTCTAAATATTTTTAAAAAATAATTTTTTTCATTTATTTTTTTAATTAGATAATTTGAAATCCAAGGATTTCGTTTTCTGATTTTTCTATTAGAATGTTTTATATAATAAGATTGCTCCAATGCAGAATTATAAATATTATAAAAATTTGAAAGGCACGTATTAACATTAGAAGAGTTTTTAACAGTTGACCAGTCTTGGGCTGCTAATCTTCTACTTAATAAATTATAATCTACCGTTCTTATACACTCATATTTATATGGATTAATATTTACAGATTTACAATTAATTAAAATACCTGAATGATCCGTTAAATCCAAATGTTCCAATTTACAATCAAAAACTAACTTATTACAGTCTCTTATAAAAACATGATCCAAACATCTTTCTCCCCTAGTTGGCTCGTTAACATAAGAAACAAAGCCCAGTGAAGAAAGCATTGACAAAAACGTTTCAGCTGTATTATCTTTTTCCAAAATACAATAATTTAAATCCCCAAGCAATATACTAGGTCCCGATAAATTCAGTAAAATTTGTTCAACTTCATCATGAAACTGCTGAAATCTGCAATTACAATTCCTGTAAAACCCTAAAATGTTTAAATTTTGTTTGATTTGATTTACTTGAAGTTGTAATTTTAATAAAATTCCCTCTGCATCCGTATAAAGAAAATTATTATATTCATACTTAAAACAGCTATTGACGTATATTACAAGTCCCCCGGACGCATTACTTAATCTATCTTGTATTAATAAATCATAACCAGTTATTGAAAATTTACTGATTTCGGAAGAGGTAATCCACACCTCCGACAAAACAATAATGTGAATAATCTCACTTTGAGTTGATAAAAAAACTAAAAGCTCGTCAAAGTGCTTGCGTAAGCTACGTATATTTATATGAAATATAGATAGATTATTCTTAAAACTACTCATAACCTAGAATAATTATATTTATATACTATATACATTGGCGGTGTGATGCGGAGAGTTTCAGTTCCTTGGATGTTGCTCTGTGTTCAAGGGCCCGAAGTACTCCTCCAGGTCAGACACCTTGCTGATCTTCCTGGTCTGAGTATTGTCTGATTCCCTGGCGAATATCTTGGCTCCCTTCACCCACACGTACTGGACCATCCTGGCTGTCTTGTAGCGATTAGCCTCGTAGAGCAAGTTCTTGTTGTACTGCGTAAGATGTTCATTTACGAACACTGGTGCTGCTGGAACGTTCTGCATAAAGTCTGTTGTTGCTAGTCTGACTTTTTTGCTCTTCTCTAAAACCTGATCTCTTTTTTGGCGGTTTGAAAATCTCACAATGATGGGTCTTGGTCGAGTTCCAACTTTCCCCATTCTGTGCGCTGCCTGTATGTCGTGGTTGAGGGTGATTGGTTCATCAATAGCAACTGATAATTTATTTACTAATGCAAATATATTTTCACCCTGTGACTCAGGAATCCCGTTTAGCTGAACATTTAAATTTCGGCTATTCATTCGGCTATACATATTCATAAGTTAAAAATTTTACCTCACTGGAATCCTATTAAATGGATATATATGTTAGTGATTTTTTAAAAATAAAAAATCGTATACTTACCAAGGTGTTACACTTTTTCTTTTATATTAATTATTTAAGAACTGCATGTTTTATTTACATTTTTAATCAGTTGTTAGCTATGGCAGCTTTATGGTGCAACTATAGAGCAGAATAAATGAGATAAATTATACTTAAGAAAAAAATTAGTAAACACAGTGAGACTAATTAACTAACTCATCCATTATGAGTTGGATGAAATAAATAATTATGTGTATCCTCTTCCCAATTCTAACGACCATTTATTGATAAGTCTTTGGTAATTTGGAAGTGAGTACAATTGTGTCCGTCTCAGTGGTGAAGGAATGATTTTATACCAATAGTTAGCAATTACACATGAATTGCTTGTAGAGAAAGTTTAGGTAATTCTGCATGCTCTAATCCCCACATTGAGAGCATTCCTTGATCTGTAATTGCCTATAATGTTTTCAAACATGTTGTTTGCGTTTTTATAAAAATATGAGTTATGAGTGCTCTAACGTAAATTTGTGTGCTGTCAAGCACTTTCATTCTATCAAACAGTGTGTCAGCAGGATATTGTCTACCCTTATTCAAGGCCGCCTTTAGTATTGGATTTTTGCATTATTTTTATTGGTTATATGTTCAACAAATGTAATGGCGAAACATTGGGTTTTGTGCTCCTTGTTTTCAGCTCTCAGCGTAAATATAACTTCAGATAATTTAATCCTTCTGTAACAATTTCATAAAGACCACTTCTTGAAACTGTATAAAACTCTTTGATTAAAAATTAAATCATAAATCGTCTGTTCTCCTTCATACTTTAATTTTTTTTTTTTATTAATCAAATTGTCGGTATGATTGTAGGTCGCCATCTTTGTTCTTCATCTTTAATGTTTCTGCGGTCATCTCGAAAAGCCCTAACTCATTTCCGTACCACTCCATCTCTCATAATGCTTTCACCATAAATTTTGGTGATTTTTTAGGAATAAAAAAATCAATAGTTACTAAAGTGTTACACTTTTTCTTTTGATTCAGAACTGTATGTTTTGTTTACATTTTTAATCAGTTGTTAGATATGGCATACTTTTCTGGGACAACTATGTAGCAGTATAAATGGGATTATTATACTTTAGAAAAAAGCTAGTAAACACAGTCTGACTAAGTGTAGGCCACTTTTTATCAATGTGGGTAAATAGACAGTTTTTAACCTGTGATGAGGCGCTGTAAGCTGCTTTCGGTGTAACTGACCAAGCATATGCACCATGAGGTGGTTTGCACAGTTCAGCTGACCGACTACTGACGCCTGGCACTGTCTAACTGTGTGGCGGGGAAAGGGTAAGTTGCCACTCTAATGTGGAAGAGTATTCGAAGGTACTGAGGGAGGGGCTGCATTCCTACAAGCCGATTTTGATCTATGCATGTTTTCCTCTTTCTTCGGCCAGTTCGACCAATAGCGCTCCCTCTCGGGCAAAATTATATATTTTGACCTAGTGCTATATATATATTAAACCAGCAGAATAACTTGGGTAGAAATTATTGTATAGAATAGCAATCGCAACATGCACAAAAATAACCAGTCAAGTGTGAAGTCACACTGTATCATGTCTTATGTATGTATTAAACCTAATGTGCTATTATTAAACATTAGATTAATTGTTTGCTATTAAACACGATTCATATTATTAACATTTAACTTATTTATTATAGCCTTTTTGATACTTTAAATAAATTATCTAGCTATGTATTTATTATTATGATATTAAGAATTCTTATTGTTCTTATTTTACACATAAAAATTAGGCTCAATATCTTTTCATTTACTGCGGATAGCAAGCTTATAAAACAAACTGTGGTATTGAATGTTTTAATTTTTTGGAATCAAAGGGAAGTACTATAATGTAGGTTATTTTTTATAAGTTGGTGACGTAGGATAGTGACAATTTCAGTTTTAGACTGTTTTTTATAATGGACGTAATGGATAAGCGGGTTGGTCATTACGACTGTACGTGTATGGGTGGGCGGGTGGGTCAATACCACTGTACATGTATGGGTGGGTGGGTGGGTTAATATCACTGTACGTGTATGGGCGGGCGGGTGGGTCAATACCACTGTACGTGTATGGGCGGGTGAGTGGGTCAATGCCACTGTACGTGTATGGGCGGGCGGGTGGGTCAATACCACTGTACGTGTATGGGCGGGTGAGTGGGTCAATATCACTGTACGTGTATAGTTGGGCGGGTGGGTCATTACGACTGTACGTGTATGGATAAGCGGGTTGGTCATTACGACTGTACGTGTATGGATAGGCGAGTGGGTCATTACGACTGTACGTGTATGGGTAGGCGGGTGGGTTTCATTACTATTATTTTTCATTGTAAAAATTTCTCAATTAATGAAACTGAGGTTCAAAAATTCATTTACATCTGTTAATTATTTAAGTTTTAAAACATGCTGGTCTCTGAGTAAAGATTAATTCAATCTTCTAGTTCACTTGGTCTAATTATGCCTATGTTCAATAGGTAGGCTTCGCTACCTGGAACAGTGGAAATATGAAGATTGGGCTCTCGAAAAAACATTAGTTTCAACAATTCTATCAAATGGATCGCTTCGAATGAAAATGTATGCTGCACATTTCTACAGGGTTGAGGCCTACCGAATATACATGCAGCATAAAAACGAACTGACACTTATAAATAGTAGTAAAGGGTTTCATATGGTTGATCAGCTGGAAAGAACTAAAAGGCTTCTCAAGTAAGAATATATTGTTAAATTTATTTTATTGATTTATATTATGTCTTAACTTCCTTGAATAAACACAATTTGTAATATTCATAATATTTCAACAAGTAAAATACCTGCCTCCGGTTCAATTTGAGATTTGAATCTGACCTTGGACTGTGCAGCCCAAATCTATAACCAGACACCATTCTAGCAAGTGAGAAAAAAGTTGTCCATCATAATTTAAAAAATTAATTTCTTTTGATTTTATACCTAGTAATTTGATTTTCTTAAGGTTAGTGAAATATAGTATAGTATATAGTCCCAAAATTAAAAATTGAGAAAATTTTATTTTATGTCAAAAAAAATCCAGAACTTTCTGGCATGTGGTCGTAAGTCCGTTTAACAATATGTCTGCAGTGTTCTTATACAGACAGTGCCATCTAGTGGACGCCTGTATCTTATAAGGACATATGCATATTTGAACCTAAATTTTATCTGTTTTGGTGTCACAGTCTGAATTACCTTCAATGTTAGTTTTGGCACTAGTGTGTTTGGCATCATTTTGTGGTTTGTTTTTTTTTTTTCTCATCTGTTTTCTGTCAATGTATGGTTTTATGTAGTTTTGGATCAGTGTCAGTGCCAATTTTAGTGATGGTGTCTATTTTGGTATCAGTTTTGATGTAATTGTTGTTGGTGTAACATAATAATATCCTTCCCATCCACTTTATGAGCTCTCCTATCCATCCAATATGTTTTTGACATACTCTTATTGATTAATTAATGCAACTATGGCCCTCCCCATCCTCAATTATAAGCAGCTTATTGATGGCCCTTTGTAGCCTTCTACCAGTACTGTATAGACATTAGACAGATCTAAACCCAAAGACAATGGTGTGTAGGGTGGGTAGTGTGAGAGAGACAGAGAACTTCTCCCACCACAGTTCCGCTCCACACTTACAGTCAAGTCTATTGATGGATACAGACTGCCATGCCTGTTGTATTATTTAACACCAGTTTATAAATCATTGTTATTAAAAGTTATGCCGTACAAAATTATGGATAGTTTTTCTTTAAACATTTTTTATATACATATCGCATTCTCAATATTGTTAAAGAATAATATTGTTTAAATGATTGCATTGCAGTATGTTTTTAGTTATATCAGCTGGCAAAGATAATATATGAAAATTTGAGAAATGTAGCCACATAAGGTATTATTACTCAATCTAAATAAATTATTGTGACAATACGGAGATGATTTATAGGGAAAACTCTGTAACCTGGACTCATTTGTAATAAAACCAAAATGTGCATTGGGTTGAAAAGGTAAGTATTATCATCAATAATGATGGTATCATATTTATCTTCCTATTTGTTGCATCTTCCAACAGTAAACCTCGTGAATTTTAATTTATTGCTCTATCACTAAATATGTTCAAATCTTATCCTTATCTGGCCTCCTTTATGTCATGGAGATAAACACTTTTTAAAAAATCTTTTATATTTTAAGTAATTTTGTTAAAACTCCCTGTCCAAAAGAGGAAAATACCTGAAGATGGCTCTACACAAATGGCTTCTAGACCGGCCATTCTACACACTGGAAGAGTACTTTCAAAACACTTTTTCCTGATATTGATGTATTTATGACACTGTTCATCATCTCAAGGATTGTAAATAAAGAAATTCTCATTCTCATCCAAAAGCAAACAAATGAGTAACTGTGACTTGCTTCACTCAGTGTGTATTATTAACTCTCCTGTTGTTTTATTTGCAGAGATCTTGCAAAAGAATTGTACAGTCTTGAGAATAAGAAAGCTGAGTGTTTAGCCTGGCTCAGTGAAGAGTCTATGCGTTTTCCTAAACTCGACAAGATAGAAGATAATTATGAAGAGATAAGATTATACACCGGACACTCTTTGGAAGCTGGTCATGGCAAATGCAACTACTCTCTCAGGATGTGTGCCATGTTTTTTGAGCGTGCAGAAGATAGAGTAAGTTAAATTACACAGTTTGACATCAGTTTCAATACTTGTTTGTTATTATGGTTAGGGATGTGTCCATTCCATAGTTTGTATCGATTCTAATTACCACGATTACCAAAATCATAAAATAAGGAAAATGATCTCCTTTGTAACATTTCAATGTTGGACCTCAAGAGTAGTACTGTATTACATTTTATGTTCCAAGCCCAATGTATATTTGTGTTATTTTAACAAGTGAAACTATCGTTTTGTAAATTCAATTCGAAGTACTGAAAAATGGATTTCCAGATGCATTTGATAGAACTGCAGTTTTCATATGTTTATAATTACAAACAAAAGCAAACATACATATTTTTTTTAATTTTCAAACAGATTTTTTTATTAATATGCTATCTTTTGTGTAACATTTATTAAATATTATCAATGCATATTAAGGACGTAATTATAAAAAAAACTGAGTTAGTTTAAGAATTAAATTACTAACAACAAAACTCTCTATCACTTATAAAATAAGTACTTTTTATTTTTAATGGAATTACTCATTATGTTTCTTTTCATGATGAATGTCAGTGTATTTATTACAATGAGTACTTTTTTTTATACAAATAAAAACATTTTTGAATCAAAGAAAAATAATATAAATAGTAGTGTTTGAAAAGTATTACAAATTTGCAGATTTTAAAAAGCAAAAGTTGATAAGTGTGTTTCTTAACTTCCATTTCATATTCAATCTATCTGCAAAGATTATTATTTTATTTCTTTTTAAAAAGTCACAAAGAATGTATGGAAGTTAAAATATTAACTTAGAAACTCATTGTTGATAATTATTTTTTATGTAAAAAGTAACATTATTATGATGTAACTAGGATGCATTGAATGGAGTTATAAAATAACTAACCCAATAAGTATTAATGATTATAGTACAAATATTCCTTGCAAAATCTAGAACACATTGAAGCAAATATTTTGGTTGTGATAGCAAATGTGATTTTTTGTTTCCTTCAAAATGATTATCTACTTGTTTCTTGAGATAAGTTAACATAGAATCTCTTTTTAAATTCATAAATATTAAATGGAAGGAAACTTCTTTCGCTTTTCTTGTATTGCCTTTGATCAAACTTCAGTTTTATAAAGTGACGTTTACTATTGTAACTAAAACATACATGTTGATAGTTTGTTGTAAGAATATAAATTTTTTATAACAACTTTTTATTCATGCATAATATTACAATTTACCTATCTTTTGGCAATGTTACATCGTTTTTCAAAAACACGTTTAGACTACATACATATATTATACAGGGTGTCTTAAAAGTCCCACCCCCCCCCCCTATTAACTTTCTTATGAATACAGATAAAGTGATTTACTTCTGGGAATGTTTATATGACCAACTAAGGAGTTTTGTTATGTATGCAAATTTTTTACACCCCCTCTCAAAAGGGGGTAGTTTGGGGGTGTCAAAATTTTTAAATGGGAACCCCTATCAAATGACACATCATTTTAAAGGTAATATTAAAAGAAGAAGAATGGCGGAAACTAGAGGTCTCTAACATTAGTCTATCAAATTTGGTGGCAGTTTAAAGTTGGAATTATTCATAAAACCCCCGCAGCTTGTTACATTTAAAATTGTTGTAAGGCAGACAAAACATTCACCCACCAGTTAGTTTTGAGAACTGATGACACCTAATCGTCAAGCAAGGTATTACAAGAATCAACAAACACCAAAAACCACAAATAACATAGCATTTATTTGGTTTTGGTTTGCCTGACCAAAGTCCAGTAGGGCAACCTGGGACTTTGGTCAGACAAACCAAAACCAAATAAATGCTATGTTATTTGTGGTTTTTGGTGTTTGTTGATTCTTGTAATACCTTTCTTGACGATTAGGTGTCATCAGTTCTCAAAACTAACTGGTGGGTGAATGTTTTGTCTGCCTTACAACAATTTTAAATGTAACAAGCTGCGGGGGTTTTATGAAATAATTCCAACTTTAAACTGCCATCAGATTTGATAGACTAATGTTAGAGACCTCTAGTTTCCGCCATTCTTCTTCTTTTAATATTACCTTTAAAACGATGTGTCATTTGATAGGGGTTCCTATTTAAAAATTTTGACTTACCCCCAAACTACCCCCTTTTGAGAGGGGGTGTAAAAAATTTGCATACATAAAAAAACTCCTTAGTTGGTCATATAAACATTCCCAGAAGTAAATCACTTTATCTGGATTCATAAGAAAGTTAATAGGGGGGGGTGGGACTTTTAAGACACCCTGTATATCCTAATAAGTTTATTTGTAATATAAAATTGCATTCACAGTAAACTAAAAAAAATCATGTACTACCTGATTTGAATCAGTATTGAAAACACAACTTGTGATGCTTACATCTTGTATCTAAGCAAGATTGAAATTCTTGTATCCTGCATCAAATATGATTCAACATATAGAGATATGTTGTAAAAAGTAAGGATAAATCCTTATTCACTCTAAATCAATACTGTTATTAAGTCCGTTGTAAATAGCTGACGATACAGCTGCTGCAAACAACAGATTGTATAATATGACAGTTGGTACATACACCTTATTATAAAAACAACAAAGTCCTCATTATTGCAATAATAATTTAAAGTGAAGTATTTTGAAAATCAATTGTGATACTACAAAATTTTAATAAAAAGAATCTGTTAACTGTTTGAGTTTTATTTAGGTCACTGAACGGAAAACAGTAAATTCATATGAATACTTTTTCAAGGATCAGTATTAATCCATATCAATCAGTATATTTTTATTTTTTGTAAATTTAAAGTCTTAAGTACTGTATAAGTATGGTTTCATATTTGTAGGTCTAAATAATAAAATCAAATAACTAAGGCATAATATCTCATCAGTAAATGTGCAGATGTCCAAATGTCAATATTTGTTTATATTACAGTAATGTTTCATTTCAATTCAACTGCTGCTTCTGAAACGTCATTCTTTCTCCTCTTTTTGTTCACTTTGTTTTAACATTGACAAAAAACAGTTGGCCAGTAAACACTCTGAATTTTTTTCTTCTTATATTCTTTGTTATCTTGCCATTTGCCATATTTTGTCAACGTCAGATGACTCTTGATGAAACAATTAATATTACAGATTTTAAAAATAAGTTCATAGATAATCAATGTTTTGGCAAAGAAATATATAACAAAATCTATCTAGGCTAAATAACTTGTATTGAAAGTGGAGAATTCGTTTTGAACTTAATACCTATTCCTCACCGAAAAACGGCCAGCGGTTTAATGTGTATTTTAACATTATATACAATTAAAATTCACCTTTTGCAAAAGCAAAGAGACTCAGCTTTTCGTCGTGCTAAGCGTTCAAAATCTGCCCATAACTGGGCTATTTATAAACTGCTAAGAAATAGAACTCAACAGCAAATAAGAAATTCTAAGATCAGATTTTATTATAATTCCTTTTCTCAAAATCTTTCTACAAAAATATTATGGTCCAAACTTAAAGAGCGGGGAATTGGAAAATCCAAGCAGGAACCCACAATTTCTTTTGACTTGAATTCTCTCAACGATTTCTTCGTTAATGTCCCTGTTAATATGTGTGGTACACGTAGATACGTCACTGAGCTTGAGAATACTCCAACTGTGGCCCCCCACCGTCAGTTTTATTTTGCACCTGTAACTGAGGCTGATGTGTTTAAAGCTATCATGAGGATGTCCAGTGGCACTGTCGGAGCTGACAATATTCCTATCCGATTTATTAAAAAGATACACTACCTGTTACTCTGCCCATAATAACTAAAATATTTAATGTATCTTTAAACTCGTCTACTTTTCCTGTTCTTTGGAAACACGCAGAAGTACGTCCATTGCAAAAATTCTCCTCGCCTAAATCTCCTTCCGATTTTAGGCCTATCAGTATACTTTCTGCTCTTTCCAAATGTCTTGAACTAGTCATCAACAATTTATGTCATGCCTGGATCAAAACCAAGTTTTGTTGAAATATCAGTCTGGCTTTCGTTCCAATCATAGCACTACTACTGCACTTCTTAAGATCACTGATGACATTAGGCTAGCCATGGATAAGAGACTCGTTACTATTTTAACTTTATTTGACTTTTCAAAAGGTTTTGATTGTGTCTATCATACTTTGCTTCTCATGAAATTACAAATGGCCGGTTTCTCCGATGGTTGTGTTAACTGGGTTAAGTCATATCTTACTGACCGACAGCAACTTGTGAGAGCAGGGGATGCTGAGTCGGAGTGGAGGCCCGTCACACAAGGGGTCCCCAAGGCTCCGTCCTCGGTCCTTTGTTATTTTCCCTGTACATCAACAATATTACTGAAGTTATTTATCATGCTAAGTTCCACTTGTACGCTGACGATTTACAAATATACTATCATTTTCCCATTAAAGATGCAAATGCTTCTGTATCTTTGATCAACGAGAACATTGACTCAATCATTATATGGGCACAGAAACATGGACTAAAACTGAACGAGACTAAAACTCAAACCTTGGTGTTAGGGACTCTACAGCTTCTTTCTAAAATTGATTTTCAATATTTTCCTAAAGTAAAACTGAACAACTACGAACTGGAATACTGTGACAAGGTAAACAACCTTGGTCTTATTATCAACAATACACTGACGTGGAATGAAACTGTTTCTACAACTTGCAATAGAGTTTTTGCTGGCATCCATAGTTTAAAACGTTTTGCTTTATTCCTTCCATACAATGTTAAAGTCATGCTTGTAAAGACTCTTGTGTACCTCACTTCAACTACTGTGACGTAGTCATTAACGATATGACTGTTGAGCTCTCGGCGAGACTGCAACGTGCACAGAATTATTGTATCCGTTTCATTTTCAACCTACGACGATATGATCATGTTACTCCTTATTTTGAGCGGCTAAATGTTTTGAAACTGAGAAATCTCCGTGAATACCATATCCTTACTCTGTTGTATGTTATCATCAGATCAAATGTACCATCTTCTCTCCGAAAGATATTCTTTCTTGTCCCAGATTAGTTCTCATTATACACGAAGAGGAGCTATACTTCTATCGATTCCACAACATAGAACTTTTCCCCGTAACTTTTCTACTGTTGAAAAACAACAGTAGAATTTTCAATCAATCCTTTTTAGTCACTTCATGTCGTTTGTGGAATTCTCTCTCTGATAATTTGAAAGTTATAGAAAACCGTGCCCGCTTTGGGCGGAGGTCAGGAAATTGTTGCTTGAACTGCAGTAGTGGGGGGATTGGTGGCGCGATGGGTGGGCGTGCATGTGAGCAGACCATGTATGAGTGATAGTTGTGAATGAACTTAAATAGTGTAAAATTTATTCATTGTTCATGCTGTATTATGTAAAATTAATCTTTTTAAGTTGTTTTGTTTATGTATTTTTGGTTCATTTTTTGCTTTTGTATCATAATCTTAATGTACTACTTTTTTTTTTTTTGTGGTTAAGTGGTAGAGAGGACTAAATAGTCCTAACTTCGCCACATAAATAAAGGCATTTTTCATTTCATTTCAATTAAAATCAGGTGGATTTGCACTACTATATGCATCAATAAGACTATAGCGGTGCATATTTGCTGCACTTGAAGGCACATTCAGTTCTTGATCTCTTTCTTTTGCTTAAGGGTGTTTGTCCGACCGGCTCAGTTCGGCGCTGGAAGGAGTTTAGTTTAACGTTTCGCCGCCATTGTTGCCACGAGTAGCAAAGTGCATGCCTTGCTTGGGGCATGGGAGAGTAACAACACTCTTGCTGGATGTTCGGAGTACAAACGTAACTCTCTCATTTATTTTAAACTATATCGATAAAGATTTTATGTATTATTAATCTACTTTTTCGGCCAAAGATAACTTTACAAATGTCAAGTAACAGCAAAAAATAGGCTGTTACTATTTTTTTGTACAGACGTCATTTATAAAATAATAATTGGTTACACTTAAAAAAGATATTTTTTCATTATTAGTTTTAATTTAGCCTACTCTAGGTTGGTTAGTACCATTTGTCTTCTATATTCTAAAAAATTTGAATAAAATATCTCGCACAGTTTGTTAATGAGTTAGGAACCAAGAAGAGCCAAATTATTTATTTGTACATTACAAATTCGAAAACATCAAGAATTGGATTTATGTCAAAAACTGCATTGTTTCATTGTAGTAGTCCCAGGAACTCATCCAAAGTGTACACTGGGTTGTCCTGTAGGTACTTTTGAAGTTCTTGCTTGAGGATTTTTCCAGACAATACTTGGAGATTGTTTGGCAGAAGATTCTTCAGTTTGCATCCGATGTATGAAGGGTTTTTTCATAGAGGGCTGTCCGGTGTCGGGGGAGGAATATATCTTGTTGCATGTCTTGTGTTGTAGTCAAGTCTGGTTTGTTTCAAGATTAAGACTGTCAACATGAAGAATTACTTGAAGGATGTAGAGGCTGGTGACTGTCAGGATTTAGAGTGTTTTGAATGCTTGCCTGCAGCTCTCTTCTTGGTTTAGGTCAGCTAGAGCTCTAATTGCCTTTTTTTGGGTAGTAAGTACCCTTTTGAGGTTGCCAGCTGATGATCCGCCCCAAGCCGCAATTCCGTATCTCATGGTCAATTAATTCCGCAATTAATTAGTCACCTTGGGTAGCCATATATACATAATTTTTTTTTAATTTTTTCCCTCAACATACTTAATACTTGTAACAAGACAAACAATTTTTTTTTTTTTAATTTCAAACATAATTTTTGATCAAACACCCTTAACATTAAGCCTTTTTCGTATGTATAGAATGTTTTACTAGGCACCACGTTTACCGCACAATGTTATTTGCATTAACCTTGTCACCAGTAGTCAGAGTCAGTGGCCCAGCTGAATAGTGAACTACAACTTTCTTCCATTTTTAGCCATTATTAAAATAATAAAATAGCACATAAGTACTCAGAATATAAACACAAAGGAATATAAGAATTGAAGTTCCACCACTGTGATTCATCCATAGTCTGTATATACCTGAAAGTACAATCTAGTCTTTTTTTTATTTAAAGGTAAAATATGTAACACTTCACTAACCTGTAAAACTCCCTAGTTATTGCAAAAAAATTTTATAATTTATTATAATATATCAAATATAATAAGTAATTGATAACACAATCAACGTATTACCGTAAACGAAACACTTACTGACATACGATAAAACCTACAAACAAGGCTATGGGATCATTTGTTCAAAAACTCACTGTGTAGAGATAGGGCAAATTAAGAGCGGAAGATTTTTGTATTCGCCAGGAACTATTTTTTAGTAACAAGCGAATGTAGAAATTTTTTAAGTCGATTCACATAGTTAATAAACTATATACTGTAAATTGTCTGTAAATAAACGTAGATAGCAAATATATTAAAACTAATCAGTTTTAACCTAACCTACTCCATACATGTATGGGTGGTATGGGTCACACCCAGCCACTGATGTCTGTGGATGTATGACTGGGTTTTGAACAACTAGGGAGTGTGGGAAAGTGAACTGAAGGGTAGATGTGCAAGAAAATTCTATGAAATTACACTATAAAAAGGGAAACTTGTTGACCAAATAATTTGTATAGTTAGACTTATGTTTATTATTACTCTGCTTGGTTTTAGTAAATATTTAGGTATATAATTCTTATTGTTTTTTTCTAGCTTGAAGCTCTGAATTTCCTTAAACTAGCTGTTAATGGAAGTGAAAAGGCTTACTTTGAATATTTGGGTCTCAAATATCGACAGTATGGTAAAAAGGCAACTTTAGAATTCAATGAAAAATACAGGACAAATGCCTTACATGAGGCTTTTTACAAATTTATCTGCCTAAATAACAAGAGAGAAGCCGTAAAGTGTATCACCGCCCACTACTTCATCTGGATGACTGAGTCACCTGCCATGATGGTAAGTTATTTAAATGTGCTTGATTCAAGGATTTAATTCCACTTGGAATTTATGTATTATCTAAGTAATCAGTTTTAACCTAACCTACTCCATACATGTATGGGTAGTATGGATCACACCCACTCACCGATGTCTTTGGATATATGACTGGGTCTTGAACAACTTGCGTCTGTGAGAAAGTGGACTGATTGGGTAGGTGTGCAAGTTTTAGCAGACACTCTAGTACATAAGTAATAACTTCCATTCACATACCAATGTACACAGAATAATAAATGATTTATTTCCCAAATAATAAACAAAAACAATAACATAAACAAAAAACTAGGAAATTAACTGATCAATGTTACAAGTAGTGTAACTAGTTTAAAATAAAAATATGAATACATAAAAAAAACCTAAACGTCTTGTGTCTAGCAATAATTACACATCGATCGCTACCTTTAATGCAGCTGTATCAATTTTAATTTTAATTAACAAACTTAATTTTATACATTTTACATACAAAAAACACAAAATTAACACGTTCACTATGTTGTTATAATTTCTCTGCCAGTTATCCTGTGCGGTCGGGGTCTTGTTGCATACCATCAATCAGTGCAGGACGAGCTCTCGTTGCGCAACAGAAGTTCTGCGCACAATATCACATCATCAATTGAAGATAGAGCACTCTAAGTTATTATTTTAGAACTATCAAGTTTCTGATGTCACAAGTGTTATGCAGTGTGTGGATATAGCTTATAAGTACGAGGCCTCGGGATCTCGTGTCGCATATAGGAAGTACTGTAATAAATTATACTCTAACTTAGAAATTGAGGTTATGTTTTAAATACACAGACACCACTCGCCAACCACATGGAACAACTCTTCCCCTTTTCAAAAAACAGCTGACAATCTGTTTGCTAATATTGACGTATAGTCTACCATGTGATCGACGAGGTCTATAGGTATCGTACTGCAGATAACTAATACGTCATTACTCCTGTGTGGCAGGTAAGCTGTAGATCTCAAATAAGAATTAGGTTACTATTAAATTCACAAAGAAAAATGCTTCCATAGAGTTAAACTCCTGCAACAATGCGTTAATTACAACGAAAAATATCACAAACGCATATAAGGAATTAAATGCAAATTTTATCACTGTGTGAATGTAATCCTACAGTATGAGACCCCAGGATTTCATGACACAGTAAACGTGTTAATAAAAATTATTTAATGAAAATTATGATAATTTTAAATATTTAGAAATTAATAAGTTGTGAAAATAACTTACAATATATTAATATAAATAACTAATATAATTTTCAACATAATCTCAAAATAAATTTCACTTTAGCATTCTTTTTATCAAATAAAAATACGCTCTTACAAAAGAAAACAATTTACTTCCCATCCCACACCCATACACTTACAGTGGTATTATAAGTATATAATAACAATATATTTACTTATCATTAATAAATAAATTTAAAAGTAAGAGTCCTAAGTTACTGATTTGAGGTACTCCCGAGGTGGTATAAAATGTGTCTGTTTTATATCCTAAGTAACAACCATATTGTTGCCTCTTTGCAGGTACAAAATAAAATATTTTATTAGGTGGGTGGAAAATTCATAGTAAATAGTTTTTTTAAAAAGAAAAATTGTGATTAACCTTGTCAAAAGCTGTAGAAAAATCCTTGTACGTGATGGTTGCAATCTTAACAGGATGAAGTAAAATTTAAAAAATTGACCAAATTTGTATTGACAGAACGCGCTGGCACGAAGCCATGTTGTTTTGTACTAATAAAAAGACTCATGTCTCAACGTATTCCGAACTGAATTTAGTGCTAACTTAGAAACATTAAATTTTTCTTTAAAATGTAGTTCCCATGACACTGATGGTGTTAGAGTGACCCTCAAATACTTGTAGCTGTTTACCACCTCAATTTGATTTCCCTTGTACCACCTCTTGTCACTCCTTCCCACTCCTCCTAAATACTAATACATTGGCCTTGTTTAAATTGACTTGCAGGTTCCACATAAAGCAATATTTAACTAACCTAATAGGGCGTTAGAGGTTGGTGCCAGGAGCACTATGTCATTGGCATACAATAGTATATTCACCCTATAACCACTAAAATTACAACCTCCCTCTTGTGCCTGTGACAAATCATTTACAAACAGAGTAAACATAGTTGGACTCAAAACACAGCCATCTCTTAAGCCCAGTATTGTGGCAAAACTGCTTGTAACACCGTTCGCACACCAAACTGCAGCAGTAGTTCCCTCATAGTAGTTTTTGAAAACATTTAACATTTTTGTTGACAATCCTACCCTACGGAGGACAGTTTGAATATTAAAGCCTTTCTATCAGTTGTGTCAAAAGTGGAGCTAAAGGCTACCTGCAAAAGTTAATGTCTTATTCTTATTAATTAAATAAATTGAACTCGCAATACTTCTTCTGAAGTTAGCATTTCTGACATTTCCAGCCCTTGGCTCCCTGACTGCACGTTGTCCCTCGCCGTTGTGCCTGTAGGTACCGATCTTGATAGCTGTGAAGCAGTGTGTGTGGTCCTCCCGGTCCCCGCTCCCTCATACCTGCCAGGAACTGTGACAAGTCATAGCCAAGCAGTTTTTGTAGCTTCTCTCCTCCATCTTATTTGCCTACCCTCAGCTGCTCATCTTCCCACGTGAATCTGCAACCACTGATGGTGAGATGGTCACATACTATCAGCATTCGCTGTCTCCCTGAAGCAAACTGCTCGACCTCCTCCTTTACAGCTGCCAGGCAGGCCCTCTTGTGTCTGACGTCCTGGGGGAAGTTTCTGTGG
>JAQJVL010006691.1:0-27653 GCA_035578905.1 Stictocephala bisonia | reverse complement strand
TCATGCCATTAGCTACCAGAACGTTATGGAGGTTTCTAGCCCTCCTGCTGTGTTCTGTTAAGTCAATATTTATATCGCCAATGACCACAATAATATCAATTTTCTTGTCAAGTTTTCTAACATTTCACTTAGTCTGTCAGTCGATGCTGCGTCATTTGATCTAATTGGATTTCTATAAAGCCCAGCTATTAATCAATTATATAGACTAATTAGATAGACTAAACTGTGGGCTGACAGAGGAGTTGCTAGGTCTTGACTAATTATAGAAATTCTTTTGAAGAAAGAATATTTAGTGATAATTTAGATTGAACAACTATAGTATTTGATCTAATTACAAATGTAATGCAGATATGACTAGCCAGAATTTCACATTTTATGTTCTAATACCTTTTGTGGAAATTTTTATCGTTTAAAACATGATATAATATATTATGTTAAAATAAAAATATTAAGTTTGCCAATTTCATCAAAAACAACCAATAAGAGGTTAAATATATTTATAGGACAGGTTCCAATAAGTTGAAATCATAGTCAACTACATCCAAAAATATGTCGTAAAATAGAGAGGATATATGTTGAGCTGTGATATATTCTTGCTTAATAAATTAGTAATATTTTGGAAATTACTTTCATATTACAAAATATATTGAAAGTGGTCCTATATACTAGCATAACTGACAATGATAATGTAAGCAGCAATACCACAAAAAATCCATTGTAGGTGTATATAATCAAGGGTCTCAGCTAGAAGTCAAATATATGGTTTTGAAGTCGACTGCAATGTTAATCACCGATACCAAATTGAAAGAATTATGACTTCTTTAAAATTGCATGTTATTAAAAAAGAAAATAGCTAAAAATAAATTATCTTCTTTAATTAACTAAAATGAAATCAATTTTTTTTTTTTTTTTAATATTTCTTGAAGGTTTTATTGAGATAAGAAATATTATCATTTAAAACAACGAATAAGGTAGATTTTTCATTTGTATGTGAAAGTATATGAATTTATAATTGCTTTAATGGATCCTACCAGTGATAGGATTGGATTATAATGTAAAAATGAGTTATATTCCCTCAATCCATCCGCCTATTCGATTTTTGTGCATTTACAGACATTTTATATAAGATTAGTAAAAAATAGTAAAATTACATAAAGCTGCTTATGTTTGGTATAATAATCAGGGTATCTTGTAGGCAAAAAATATGAAATATTGGTTGAAAGAAAATTTTTGTATAGAACCTCGTACTTTTGTAAAAGTTTTATTAACAAAGAAAATAGGTGGGTGATAGGAAACAATATTATATTTATAAATTTAAATATTCCAATACAGCCAAAATAGTTTAAATTTTATCTAGATTTAGAAAATAGATGAGAATATATGTTTGATATAAGTTGTGATGATGTAGATTATAATAATAATGTAAATAATCAGAATGTACAAGTCAGTTAATTCAACCCATAGTCACTGTGGTGACACATTTTGTGGGCTATATTTAGTCGAAGTCTAGGTGAAGGGTTTAATGGTCAATTTAGTATCAAATATCTATAGAATTCTCTCGGGCCTCGAATAGAATATCCCTGAGGACGTAGACCAAAGTGAGCATTAAGGAAATTGTTTAAAAGGTCTTATTCTACTTGGATTTAATTTTACTTGAACCCACAGTCAACGGCATGCAACAGATTCTGTCTCCTACCATGCACAGTCCCTGATGGTGTACAGTGTGTCAGCATTCCCAATTGTATTTTTTTGTGCCGCAGACTTTTTATTAGATCTGCTATTGTGCAATTTAATCAATTTAATTTGTTGATTTTATTTTACCATTGATTAGGAATGAGAAATACATTACAATAATAATAATAATATAATTATGAAATAAGAAATACATTACAAACTGTAACCCACATCTAAACTATGTGTAAATTGTGAATGTACGTACATAGGGATTGGGTTGCATAAATAGAATCAGTGAGGCAGGTATTAAATGACTTGAGGGATTGGATTCAGCTTTGGGACAGATCACTTGATATTTTTGTTTTTTTTTTACACACATGACTTTTTTCCAAGTATATATCACAGCTTTTATATATTTTTAAATTAATAAATGATAGTTGACAAGAAACCATACGCTCTACAGGTTGTCTCACGAAAGGTGTCTCAAACACATTGTGGGCGAACCATTTGACCAAAAACATTGCTGTAAAGTGTTTCCCTCCAAAACCATATGCGTAGAATCAAATAAAAATATTTTCATTGTTCTTGGACTCCAACATTAAAGGTAGGATTCGAATTTTAAAATATTTTAATGCAAACATATAGCTTGTGGCAAATCATACTAAAGGTATTAACGCCCTGAGTATTTTGGTGCAATTGGATTATGTCAAAAATAGCAATTTTTTGTTTTTATTGTTAAATGCACAGCTTAATCTTAATATGAAATCCAAAAATAGTGCTGAATACCTAAGAAATGCTCTTTAAAATGATACCCAATATGGCTCAATTTTATAGTATTATATCCAGTTTGTTTTTTGTTTTTCTTTTTTTTTATATTTTTGACAATTTTGAAAACCCCAAAGGTAAAAAATCTTAAATAGGAAGATCAGGCTTGTTACATACCAAATAAAAGAGCGTAAATAACAGAAAAACTGTTATGTTTAGACAATAGGTCTATCTTGAATAATAACAAAATTGTGGCTAAAAACTTTTAAATTTGTTTTTACGATCTGGTTTAACTAAGCAAGCTGATTATGTGTCCTCTTCACTGTAATAGGTGCTCAATGAGTCCACCACCTACTTCAATACACTTTTCAATTCTTATAGGGAAAGCTTCAACAGTATGGATTACTTCTTCCCTACTTATTTGTGCACATGCTTCTCTTATTCCATCTTTCATGTTCTTTCTTGATGTAGGAGCAGCTTGATAAACAATATCCTTGATTCTACCCCACAGGTAATAGTCTATGCAATTAAGATCTGCAGATCTCGCCGGCCAGGTTACTGGACTCCCCCTCCCAATCTAATGCTCTGCAATCATAGCAGTGAGAGTGAATTTTATGTCCCGGTGGTAATGTGCTGGACACTCATCTTGCATGAACCACATTTGTCGCTGTCTTTCTACAGGAATATCATTAAGTAAAACTAAAAATCCATTGTTAAATGTCCATCAAAAAAGTAAGGACCAATTATTCGCCCATTGGGTGAAGTGAATAAAAACCAATAAAAGCTCAAAGTATTTTCTCATGATTAAAGTAAAAGCTTGTCAACCAAGTGAATAAAACAGTCAATAACTTAAAACCTTTTACTTAACGTTGATGAAGAATTACTTGGGAAATACTTGCAGTTTCGTGGAGCCAATTAAATACTTTTGAAACACTACAAGTCTTAACGTGCTCGTCTAGCATCCGTTTGTGCGATGCTTACTTATCTCGCGCGTGTTCACTGTTAACGCGTTCTGTTCATAATTGAGTAGTGATTGAGTGATGATAACTAGTGCCGACTCACCTGTAGATGTTCCAGAGGTTACCTTAAACTGGCCCTAATTTTCTCTCACCTAATCTGTTATGATGTACCTAAATAAAAATATACAAAAATAGAAAAATATATAATTTTAAATTAATATAAAATTGTAGCTGGCAAAAAAATTCATACGATACATATCAAATAAAAAATTAAATATGTAAAAGAGATGGTTTTTACATTTTTTTGTAATTTATTGTGTATTACGTTTTGATAAATATTTGTAATAGTGTCGAATATGATTAGAACAAAATAAATAATACTTTATTCTATCATAAATTATAACTAAGCAAATGAGGGTATAATGTTTAGAATTATTTATTACAGTAAAATTGTAATAAATCTTATTTTTTTGACTGTAGACATACAGCAAATTTAAAAGACGTGTTTTTAAAAACTATTACTTACAATGCGTGCTCATGAGTACGTAAACTTGTATGTATTGCGGGTGCTTACCCATATGTGTGAGTGTGCACATGCTGCTGGCACATGCTCCCGTTTGAAGCACACTGTGTATAAGCAAATTTTATTCTCTTCACTAATTGAGTATGCCACACCACACGTTCAGTGACCATTGCCTTTGGTGATTCACCTCCCTTACCCAATGAGAATTAGTAGGGCTCCCGTAGTGCATTTTATGTCCATTAACTTGTCAAAAAAAAAAAACCATTAAAATGAAATTCTGTATTATTGTTAATTATTTGTTGGGCCCATAGTGAGAAGTTATTGCGGTGCAAATGATCATTTGCTTCAAGTTCTTGGTGGAGTGAAATGAGATATGGGTGTAAACTGAAGTCTTTAAGGATCCTGCTGATAGTAGATATACTAACTACAAGGCTGAGTTAATCTGAGAATCAATTGTTACCACAGCTAAAATATCAGCTGACCTCTGTTGTTTTACTAAAAGTGCATTTTATGTCCATTAACTTGTCAAAAAAAAAAAAAAACCATTAAAATGAAATTCTGTATTATTGTTAATTATTTGTTGGGCCCATAGTGAGAAGTTATTGCGGTGCAAATGATCATTTGCTTCAAGTTCTTGGTGGAGTGAAATGAGATATGGGTGTAAACTGAAGTCTTTAAGGATCCTGCTGATAGTAGATATACTAACTACAAGGCGCCGAGTTAATCTGAGAATCAATTGTTACCACAGCTAAAATATCAGCTGACCTCTGTTGTTTTACTAAAGAGTCCAGTCTTTTATGATAAGAGACCTGAACTGGTCCTGTTGTTAGTACTCTATTGGCTAAGCGCTCAAAACTCCTATAACTTTGATAGTTTTTGTCAGGGTATCGTTCAGAATAAAGCCTTTTAGCAGCCCTGAAATTTGTAAGACACTCACCCAAAACCATTAACATGCTGAATGCTTCTTCATTTGTGTATGGCATTTTACAAAAAAAGAGATTTACATACACAGTCAACAAAAATGAAATTAAAAACTACAAAAGGTAAAAAAGAGAGTAAACATAAACCATTGAAAAAAAGGCAAATTAAACCTAAAACATAATAAATTAATAGTAAAAAAATTATCATTCAACAATTCTTTACAAATTAATTGAAACTTTCAGTGAAAAATCACAACTGCAATGTTTGTTTAAAATATGTTTGATTACAAGCAATAAAAGTAATAGAGAACACATTAATAAATAAATCTTTATTGTCACAAAACTGTAACAGGTCCACCAAATTGATAGGCAAATTAATTTGTTTAGATAAATAATAAATTATTTTATAGAAGAAAAGGAATATATTTAATTAAAATAGATGGAGAAGTTTCAAATCATATTAGAGAATTGTCGTGTGGAAAATAACCGTGGGACAGACGAGGCCCCAGAAATAAGTCGTAGTAAACAAAACTCTTTGTTCAAAACAGGATGGGTGGGCCGTTCCGAGAATTGCAATCGTAAACATGTAAGCATATTTGAGGGACAAGCATCGACACGTCGGTTGGTTATTTTCCATTAAACCCCACCATGTCACAAGTGACTGATGTGCAGTAAAAGAACTCAGATGACGAGTTCTGAAACGAACCAATCAGAACGGGACATATGATTCCAAATTTGCCCGTAGGCCGCAGCAGCTGTCAAAACAGCTACATCGTGATATACCCAGAAGGGTCATAGTCGCGTACCCAAAGGAAAAAAGGCGGGAATCCGACTTCAACGGTTGAAGAACGTTCCTCGCCCCAGTTTGCAAATAGTTGGAGATCGACGAGGATCGTCTTCCACAGACATCACCGGCATCGGGCTACGTTTCCGGGAAAATGTGGTGAAACACTTGTGCGTTTTAAATGTACTAACTAAAAGTTGTGGCTATGAATTAAAGTTGATATTACTTTGAATTTCCGTTTCGTTGAGTATACGATAGGACACGAGATGGACCCCATCATCATCCATAGTGATTACTCAGATAAGTTGTTAGAATAAATTATTGATTAGAAAAAAGTTAACAATGATTTTGTAAATCAAACTTAAATGACTCATTTGACTTAAAAGAAAATATCTAGTTTTAGATAATACAATTTTCAATCCTATTTTATTGTACTGCAAATACCAATTGAGTAACGTAATGATTTTGAATAATGTAAAATAAATTAAATTTTGTAAAGTAACATTTGTTTTAATGTACTACTTAGTTCCACCAATTTACCTATTTTAAACGACCCTGAGAGACAAATAAGAGAACTCACAAAATCATTCAATTTGAATAATGCTGAGTAAATTGACAATGCATTTAAATCAAAGTAACTCATAAATAAAGACGAGTTCAACAGAGTTAGCTCAACAAAGTGAAGCTTTATTGTTGCAGATTTAATTACTAATATTTGTTGTTGCAAATTTACTTAATTATTACAGATTTAACAAGAGAGTTCTACAGAATGGCACCTAACAACGTGGAACTAGGTAGTACAAATATTAAATTTTGTAAAATAAATTAAAATCTAATATTTGAATCAAAGAATACATAAATGAAAAAAGGCTAGGCTAGGCTAGGCTATATAATAAGAATAATGAATTTAAAATATTTTAATATAGGCCTATCTGATTTAAACTCAAAATTTAAAAGAAAGAATTATATAAAATCATATTTTGTATTTTATTAAAATTTGCAAAAATAACAATGGCAAATATAAACATTGTGGAGGACACGCAAGTGGACTCAGATGACTCCGATGTGTCTTTGAGCATCATTAGAGAGTCTAACTCAAATAAAAATAAAGACAAAACTGATGAAGTTAGGCCAGATTTAAATAAAGAAGACACACTGTCCAATATAATGGACATGCTAGTGAAAATAAATGTAAACATAGTAGATATGAACACTAAACAAAATAATTTTGAGACTAAACTAAATGAAATAAACAATAAACAAGACAGATTTGAAATCAAGCTTGAGGAAAATAATAAGAGACTAGATGCAGTAGAGGCTAAGTTAGAAGCTAAATTTGATGAAATTAGCAACAGACTAGACCAAAATGAGGTTAAAATTAATGAAATAAATATTAACCTAGAAACTAAACTTAATGAAATAAAAGATGAGCTTAGGAGAGATATAAATGGAAGAATAGATAAGTTTGAAGATAAACTTATAAACAATAAAATCAAAGAAGTAAAAGTAGGTGAAAATAAAGTTAGTGAGATAAAGGAGGTTAATGTTGTGAATGAAGTAGAGAACAAAGGTAGGCAAGAACCTATCAAAGTAAATAATGATAAGGACAGCCTATTGTCCAATAAAATAGAGTTGCTGCTAGGAGTAAATAATGACATAAATACCAAACTGGAGCAGATTGAGGTTAAGTTAGGAGGATCAGGTAGCAAGATGAAAGCAATGAATAATAATAAAATGAACTTAAATGATGAGGAAACTAATGTGAGGTTAGATTTGCTGATAAACATAACCAATAAAATAAACTCTAAACTTGATGAAATAAATGTAAGGTTAGATGAAAAAAGTTTTGAGGTAAAAGAAGTAAATAATGAGGTAGTAGGTCTGGATAATGAATCTAATATGAAAGCTAATGAGCATATTAAGGAAGTAGATGATAGGATAGGGAGTACTAAAGACAACTTTGTCAATGAAACCAAAAGAGTAAATGTAGACTTTGTTGAGTGTGAGCTAGATGAACACTTAAAAGCAAATACAACACTAACTGAGATAGGTTGTGAAATAAATAATAAAATGAGTAGGCCTAAAATAAATGATGAAATAGAAAACAGATAGGGCATCTAAACACAGTGCTAGATAGCAAAATAGGACAAATAAATGAAACTCTAGCACTCAGTAACTTTAATTTTGAAAGTGTAGTAGATGACTTCAAATGTCAAGAAAATAAAAAACTAAAAAAAACAATCAGTAATAGGTTAGAAGAATTGAATGAGTTCTTCAAGTTTGAAATGGAGATCATAAATAAATATTGGGCTTAAACAAACAAAAGGAAGTTGAAAATAAAATGATGGGGGGTGAAAACTTTGATGTAGACATGGAAGACTTTGTAAACTATGTGATGAGGTATTATAATATCTCATGCTTCTCAAACTTTAAGTATAAAAAGAAAAAAGTTAAACCAGTACACTCGGATAACTACATTTGCTCAGAAAACTAAACTATAAAACTTAGCTGTTCAATAAAATATGTCTAAAAAATGTTGAAGTAATAAATAAATAGTATTGAAACAATATAACTTTAATGATTTTGATTAAAAATAAATAAAATTTTGTAAAGATAATATTTTTTAATAAAGAATTGTTCCAAATATTACATTTTAATAATGAAACAAATAAGGGGCCTAGTTGAATTTGAAAAATGCCGAGTAAGTTGAAATGATTTAATAGAGAATTTAAAGATAACATTGAAATAAGTAAACTTTATTGTTAGATTTAATTATAATATTTGTTTAATGGTAAAAATTGACGTTAAAAGAAATTCTACAAAGGGTCACAATGGGTAAAAATATTAATTTGGTAGGCCTAATTAAAATCTATATTTGAAAAAAATAATAATAAAAGAGTTGTAGGTGTATATAAAGAAAAATTTTTAAAAATGATTTAATATAGCCTTTGATAATAAATGTTAAAAGGAATATTATATAAAATCAAATTTGATTTTTAGTTTTGAAAAATAAAAGATAAAAATTTGAGGAAGCAATGTTATCAGAGCTCGTTTTTTTAATCATTGAGAGTTTAATTCAATAATTAAAATAAAAACCTAATTAAATTTAAAATAAAGAAGAACACTGGTATATAATGACAATGTGTGAAAACAATGTAAACATAAATAAAACTAAACCAAATAATTATGAGACTAATAAATTAAATAAAATAAAAAGATGGGATTTGAAAAACTTGAGGATAATAATAAAACAAGGGCTAATGAAGTTGGCAAATTGATTTAGCTAAAACCAAAATTTAAATAATAATAAATATTACTCAAGAAATTAAACTTGATGAAATAAAATAAAATATAATGTAATGAATTTAAGTTTTGGTAACTTATAAATTATCGAAGATTGAAAAAAAATTACAAATAACAGGATTGTTATACTTGTGAAATAATGACAAGGAAGAACCTTCTTTAAATATAGGGCCTATTGTAATTGATTTCAAATTATATTGAAATGAACTAAAATTTGAAGGGTTAAAACAAATGATAAACATGAATAATAATTTAAATACCAATGATTTAGGAAATTGGGGTTAATTACCCTGAATAAACTAACCAAATTTTATAATAAACTATTGATGAAATCAATGTATGTTAGATGAAAAGAAAGTTTTTAAAAGAAGTATATGGTATATTTTACAAAATATTAATGATTTATTAAGGGAAGTACATTGATTATATACACTAACAATTGAATGAAACCAAAATAATAGTGAATTTTGTTGGAGTAATTAACACTTAGTTAGTGAATCCACAACTAAGCTGGTTTTTAAATGATACATATAACATGGAGCAAAAACATAGGGCTCCAAAACAATGGACCAGCAAAAAGGATAATTGAGACTCAAAATTTTAAATTTGGAAAATGAGTAAATTCTAATTGGTAAGAAAATAAATAAACTACTCAAACAACAAATAGGAAAATTAATGAGTTCCAAAGGAGGGAGATCTATAAATTTTTGGCTTAAAGAGATGTTTGAAAAAATGATAAATTTGTTAAAAGGGACTTGACTTTGTTAAAATATTGTAAAGATACTATAATGTTATGCTCAAAATTTAATAAAAAAGAAAAGATTAAACCTATGTTGGTACTAATTGTAAAAATCTAAAATAACTTATTTAATAAAATTGTCTATGTGAGTAAAAATAATAAGTATTGTAAAAATTGTATTTAATTATAGATGTTGTATAAAATAATACAAATGAGAATTTTTAAGGAAAATAAGAAGTTTAAGGGTCGATTAAATAATAAACAAATGGGCCAGTTGAAAGTTTAAATTCCAGTAAGGTGAATTATGAATTAATGGAGTTTAAAATATCAGTTTCAGTGACTTTTAACCTTAAATAAGAGATAAACTAAAAGCTTACAGTGATCTGTAGCATGGCAAGTCCCCATTTACCAAAGTCATGTTATAGACACCAATAGATTAATAATTTTGAAATATAATATTGTAAAAATAGATTGAGACATTGTAGATGTGTTATTATAAATTTGTTAGTAAACTGTTGTACTAACATTGGTATAGACAATGAGTGATAGAAATCACAATTTAATATGATTATAATGTAATGACAATGTTTGATGATAATATATTGCAAATGAATTTTATTTTGTCATTGATGCAAATAATAAGTGATGGAATTTAAAAAAGTTTAACATGAGTAAAATATAATTGAAAATATGAGTAATTAATTTTATATCAATAATGAACAACCAATAATGAGTTATTTGAAAATTTCCAAACTTAATAATGATAACTAACTTTGCATATGTCAGCTTGAAATATGTCAAAGCAACATTAGTAAATGTATGAATAATTAAAGTTTTGTATACAAGTAATATGTGTGTATACACAAACAACAATAGACAATATGAAAATGATTGAACATGAGTATGTTTAAATGTTTGTAAATAATTTTTTACTTCAATTAATTGCTGATGCAATTAAAAACAGGCTATTACTGTAATTAACAGCCTGTGATTGAATTGAGTTATATGTATTATTTATTACAAAAGGTAATCAAAGTGAAATGACAATCAGGTAAAATGATTGTGAACTGAAACTAGTGACAACTAGAAACATTTTGTGAAACATGGACACGAATGAACACAAGTAACATTGTGGACAGTGGTGTCGCAGAGGGGGGTCGGAGGACAACGGCATACCATGCAGAGACCCATGACGCGGTGGAGCTGTCAGTCCAGGAACGCACCAGGTGGTGGTGACTCATCCCAGTGACACGGCTCTACAACACTCCCATACACTAGGACAACGGCACATGCTCGAGAACAACAACTAATGCATCAACCAGGATGTGTTTAACTAATATGATTTAAAGAGATTTTTGAAAAGTATTTTGTTACAATGACTTGTTTCTGTTTATATTGAAAGTAATCAGATGAATGTAATTCTGATATTGAATAAGATGAGATGATACCTATGTTTGACTAAGATGTAAAGGAGATTCTTTATAATAATTTTTTAATGCAACTTGTGTATGTTGATGTTGAAATAACTCAAGTATGTACATTGTATATGCTATTATAGATGTTTATGATGTTTAATCATCATAAGAATTTTATGAAGGGAAAATAGCCAGTGGTTAATAGCAGTACGATTCGAACATAATTACAACTAGTCACTTTCCAAATTCTAAATTCTTTAACGCCAAGTACTCTATCAATCACACAATGGCACAGTATATCAGTTTCAGGTGTTGGTTAACCTTGACAATAGCGTCTAAAAACTAAAAGCTTACAGTGATCTGTAGCATGGCAAGTCCCTATTTACCAAAGTCATGTTATAGACACCAATAGATTAATAATTTTGAAATATAATATTGTAAAAATAGATTGAGACATTGTAGATGTGTTATTATAAATTTGTTAGTAAACTGTTGTACTAACATTGGTATAGACAATGAGTGATAGAAATCACAATTTAATATGATTATAATGTAATGACAATGTTTGATGATAATATATTGCAAATGAATTTTATTTTGTCATTGATGCAAATAATAAGTGATGGAATTTAAAAAAGTTTAACATGAGTAAAATATAATTGAAAATATGAGTAATTAATTTTATATCAATAATGAACAACCAATAATGAGTTATTTGAAAATTTCCAAACTTAATAATGATAACTAACTTTGCATATGTCAGCTTGAAATATGTCAAAGCAACATTAGTAAATGTATGAATAATTAAAGTTTTGTATACAAGTAATATGTGTGTATACACAAACAACAATAGACAATATGAAAAATGATTGAACATGAGTATGTTTAAATGTTTGTAAATAATTTTTTACTTCAATTAATTGCTGATGCAATTAAAAACAGGCTATTACTGTAATTAACAGCCTGTGATTGAATTGAGTTATATGTATTATTTATTACAAAAGGTAATCAAAGTGAAATGACAATCAGGTAAAATGATTGTGAACTGAAACTAGTGACAACTAGAAACATTTTGTGAAACATGGACACGAATGAACACAAGTAACATTGTGGACAGTGGTGTCGCAGAGGGGGGTCGGAGGACAACGGCATACCATGCAGAGACCCATGACGCGGTGGAGCTGTCAGTCCAGGAACGCACCAGGTGGTGGTGACTCATCCCAGTGACACGGCTCTACAACACTCCCATACACTAGGACAACGGCACATGCTCGAGAACAACAACTAATGCATCAACCAGTTGGACATAAGACAATCTTTGTTCTGCTGTTTATAGTCTCTCGAGACCCATAGACTTGTGAATCAGATATTCACTGAACTTAATTATAGTGTTCAAATATTTGAAACTTAAAATGATCATAAGTGCGAACCAGTGAAAAACTTTTCACGTGGACCGTTTCCAGTTTTATAAAAGTGAGTGACTGTTTTTAAGCTTTTGTCATAATAAGCAATAACTTCTGAAGAAAACCAATACTCTACAAGAACACTTACAATGTTCCAGAACCCTGGCCCATACTTGAACACTATGGTGTTGTAAATGAACTATCCCAAAGTACGTGCAGTGACATCAGACCCACTGGCGTAACAACAACTTGACAACATGTCCCAAAATAATAAATAAAAATAAAATATGATATAAATGTGTATGAAAAAATAATAGTAATGAATAGATAATATATAACAAGTAAATAACAAAACAAAAGTATAAATAATTTATAAATAATGAATCTTTGATATTGAAAGAATGACAATTGTATTCAACAATAATTTTCTAATATGCATCAACAAATGTGTAGGAATAAATATTAATTCAAATAATACTTTAACTAATAGAAAAAAATACAATAATTTTATAATAAAGTATAAAACAATAAATAATAATAATAACTTGCATCAATGACAAAGAAATATGTAATGTATCTGTTGTTTATTAATAATGATAATACAAATTGCTCTTGTATTGACATAGGATTAGATAAATCATATAGATTAATCAGTATTTGTATATAATTTGATGATATGTGTACTATGTATTTCTGATACACAAGGTATCATTTTGTTTGATAATTTTGATTCAGGACTAATGAATTCCATTCCAAGTAGACAATAAGTATAATATGATGACTTATTGAGTTAAAATACAATGATGTATTAATACTAGAATGTATTAAGTGATTTAATAATTAATTAATAATTATGAATGTACTTGAAAATTATTCGTAATTGATAACTGACTTGAAAATGTAAAAACTTGTTAATGTGTAATGAATGAAAATTCATTTACAAATGTAAAGATTTGTTTAAGATGTGATGATTTATTGGAGATTGTTAAAGATTGTATAATGGTTTGAAAATATATTTGAAAATTTGATGATTGTTTAAGGACGGAGAATTTACTTGTAAAAAAAATAAAAGATGGATTAAGGATTGAAATAGGGTATAGTAATCAAAGAAGGGTAAATGGATTGATAATAGGTTACGGAATTTAAAAACGGATAAAGGAATGAAACAGGATTTTAGCAATGAAAGAAGGGTTAATGGAATGAAAAAAGATATAGGAACTTAAAAATGGGAAATGGATTGATAACAGGTTACAGCATTAAAAGAAGGGTTTAAGGGGTTGATTATGGATATCAGTAATTAAAGATGGTTAATGGGATGAAACATGATTTTAGAGTTCAAAGATGGCTTAAAAAGTTGATAACGGGATTAAGTATCTAAAAGATGGTTTAATGGTTTGATTATGGATATTTCCATTTAAAGACGGATTAAAGGATTGATGTCGAAGTTAAGAATTTAAAAATGGTTAAAAGAGTTGAGAATTTATTTGAAATATATGACAGGGTATTGAAAAATGATTGACAAATTAATATAGGATGTTGATGAAATACTTAAATAAATAAATGATGATTCATTTACAAATTGATGAACTATATAACATGTTATGGTGATGAATAGTCATATGATTTTAATGATGATGTTGAGATATGATAACTGTAAGTAAGTGAATGATTAATTAATTTTGAAATGTAACCTAGTAACTGATGACTTATATTTTGTTGATTTTGATATATGACTTGTGTATTTTGATGGATGATTTCATATTGTGAAATGAGTCATTGATTTTAAATAAGAACTTGTATAATTTCTGATGATGCATTGATCTTAGATGTATAATTTTTGAAATGGTATTAGCAAATGAGATAATTTGTCAATGAATACTAATCATTTAATGATTAAAAAGAAATCATAATTTAATGATTAATTAATTTTGATAAATACTTGTATAGAACTTAAAGATGTATTAATTGTTGATGTATGAATTTCAGTATGTAATGTATAATTTTGTTTGATAATTTTTAATCCAAGACTGATGGATTTTTGACTGACAACTTGTAATAATTAAAAATATATTAACTTTTTATGAACAATTATGTACGATGAAATGAGTTGTTAAACTTTTGATTTATAAATTATAGAATTGTTAGTTAACAATTTTGATTTATTGGATTATTGTTTGATAAATGTAACTTTTGAATTATTGATTTTTATTGATAACTGTGTAGGATGTGATGAATTTTTTGAATTTTTTAATCATAAATGACTAATTTGTAATTGATAATTTTATGATTTATTGAATTGTAATTAATTAATTTGTATTAATAATTTAATGGACTTATTTTGATAAATATGGATTCTTAAATGTTGATAAGGAGATAATGATGTATTGCCATAGAATATGTAATCTGATATTGAATTATAGAATAGTTAATAGACTTAATTTACTAGATATAATAAATATTGTAAAAATGAAACTTATCTGAGGAACAACCGACAATTTGGTGAATCGTATTTAAAATCAAGATTTTTTGACTCGCGTTACATACACATCGCAAAAAATCGGGGGGTACTGTAACAGGTCCACCAAATTGATAGGCAAATTAATTTGTTTAGATAAATAATAAATTATTATATAGAAGAAAAGGAATATATTTAATTAAAATAGATGGAGAAGTTTCAAATCATATTAGAGAATTGTCGTGTGGAAAATAACCGTGGGACAGACGAGGCCCCAGAAATAAGTCGTAGTAAACAAAACCCTTTGTTCAAAACAGGATGGGTGGGCCGGTTCCGAGAATTGCAATCGTAAACATGTAAGCATATTTGAGGGACAAGCATCGACACGTCGGTTGGTTATTTTCCATTAAACCCCACCATGTCACAAGTGACTGATGTGCAGTAAAAGAACTCAGATGACGAGTTCTGAAACGAACCAATCAGAACGGGACATATGATTCCAAATTTGCCCGTAGGCCGCAGCAGCTGTCAAAACAGCTACATCGTGATATACCCAGAAGGGTCATAGTCGCGTACCCAAAGGAAAAAAGGCGGGAATCCGACTTCAACGGTTGAAGAACGTTCCTCGCCCCAGTTTGCAAATAGTTGGAGATCGACGAGGATCGTCTTCCACAGACATCACCGGCATCGGGCTACGTTTCCGGGAAAATGTGGTGAAACACTTGTGCGTTTTAAATGTACTAACTAAAAGTTGTAGCTATGAATTAAAGTTGATATTACTTTGAATTTCCGTTTCGTTGAGTATACGATAGGACACGAGATGGACCCCATCATCATCCATAGTGATTACTCAGATAAGTTGTTAGAATAAATTATTGATTAGAAAAAAGTTAACAATGATTTTGTAAATCAAACTTAAATGACTCATTTGACTTAAAAGAAAATATCTAGTTTTAGATAATACAATTTTCAATCCTATTTTATTGTACTGCAAATACCAATTGAGTAACGTAATGATTTTGAATAATGTAAAATAAATTAAATTTTGTAAAGTAACATTTGTTTTAATGTACTACTTAGTTCCACCAATTTACCTATTTTAAACGACCCTGAGAGACAAATAAGAGAACTCACAAAATCATTCAATTTGAATAATGCTGAGTAAATTGACAATGCATTTAAATCAAAGTAACTCATAAATAAAGACGAGTTCAACAGAGTTAGCTCAACAAAGTGAAGCTTTATTGTTGCAGATTTAATTACTAATATTTGTTGTTGCAAATTTACTTAATTATTACAGATTTAACAAGAGAGTTCTACAAAACGTTTACATAATAATAGCGTAGCTATGAAACAGATGACATTGTCAACATAGTTCAATTCAATTCAAAATATTCTTTATTCGTCAAATATACAATTGTATACATGAATGGTGTCAATTTTTACTTAAAACTAAAATATTAATAAAGTACAAAGTTATGAGTTTGTCTTTGACCAGTACAGTATTCATTAAAATTGTATAAGGCTGCTTCAACAAAAAATGTTTTTAACAATTTTTGGAACTTTTTCATATTTATTTCATTTTTTATCGATATTGGGAGGTGGTTAAAAAACTGTATTCCAATATAAGTTGGCTTCTTTTTAAATATTTCTTTATTATGTGTAATTATTTGTAAATTGTTTTTATTTCTTGTATTATAGTTATGTTTTTCATAATTTTTAGGTAATGTGCCAATAATATTTTTCACATGCAAAACTGTTTTATATATGTAGAGACTGTAAACTGTCATTATTCCCATTTCCGTGAAGTAATTTTAACAATGTACATCATAATCAAGATTTAACATAATTCTTATGGCTTTTTTTTGGAGGGATAGGATTCTATTCATATTGCAGAAAGATGTTGACCCATGAGATGTGCAAGTGGATCAATGCAAAATAAATGGATTTAAGCGTTATTAAATTACAAGCTGGAGATAATCTTTTAATAGCAAAAATACCAGAACTTAATTTAGAACATAGTTTATCAATGTGAAAAGACCAATTGAGATTGTTATCTACTACTAATCCTAAAAATGTTGTATCATCATGAAATGTAATAGGAATTTGCTGATTTGTATTCATGTTTTTGGAATTCTTACAAGAAAATTTGACAAAAGTGGTTTTATTTTCATTAAGTAATAGGTTTAATGTGTTTAGTTCATTTTTTACAATGTTTATTGCTGATTCTACTCCAGGAAAAATGTTGTCAATATTATTGTCAGCGACTGTTAGACTTATGTCATCAGCAAATAGCCGAAATTCTTTACTAATTTTTAGCTCTTCAAGGCATTGTGGTAATTTACCTATATAACAGAGGAATAAAAATGGCCCAAGTACAGATCCTTGTGGCACTGAATATTTAATTAGTCTAGTTTTAGATTTTATTTTTATGACTCTATTTTTAATTATTTGTGTGGTTTCAACATATTGCTGTCTATCTGATAAGTAAGATTTCATTAAAGCCAAATCTTTACCAGTGATTCCGTAGGAACTTAATTTTTCAAACAAAATAGAGTGTGTCACACTTTCAAAAGCTTTGGTTAAGGCGAGAAATGCAGTTATTACTTGTTCATCATTATCTATATTATTAATTATATATTCAACAAAGGATATTATAGCAGTAGTTGTAGATCTGTTCTGTCTAAAACCGTGCTGTTGATTATCTAATAAGTTAATATTTTCAAAGTAATCAGCCAATTGTATTAGCATTTTAGTATTAGCATTAGTACTATTTTACATATATCTACATAACAATCCTATACGGCCCAATCAAGAATTGAATCATCCTGTTAATGACTAAAAACTTTAGTCCTAATTTAATATAAAAATATAAAACAAGAGAAAAATAACACACAGCAATACAATAAAAAAACATCATCCAAAAACTCATTAATTTTTTAATATGCTTTATGTAGTAAAAGAACATTATTTTTAATGCATTTGAGCAAATTGATGCCTTAATATCAGACGGTAATCTATTAAAAAACTTTCTCCCCATGTAAGATGGTGTTTTTTCGACCAGATTCAAATTAGGTCTAGGATACTGAAAATTATTTTTAAACCTAGTGTTGTATTCATGCTGACTGTTTTCATTATAAAGGGTTTCGTAATTTGATTGTAGTGTTTTGAAAATTATTAAACTGGGGACAGTCAAAATGTTAAGGTCACAAAAGATTTGTTTGCACGAGGCTTTCCAGGATGAAAATGTTATTATTCTAAGGAATTTTTTTGGAGTTCCTAGGATTTTATCTATATTTGATGAAAACCCCCATAACTCGATACCATATTGCAAAACAGGATTAAAGTATGCATAATCTATTATCAAACGGGTTTTTAAATCTATTGAATGTCTCAAAATAAGCATCTGAAAACATGCTGAATTTAATTTTTTTTTAACTGTTTCATTGCATATTTTTAATTTAAATGTGAGTCAAGGTCCAGCCCCAAAAATTTAGTGGTATTACTAATAGAACATTCCTGATCAAGTTGTAAATCATAAAAAAATTATTTTTAGACTGAGGGGTACAGAATTTAACCAACTGTGTTTTTTCTTGTTTTAGTTTCAATCCATTTACTTCAAACCAATTCCTTAGTTCAGTTCTGGCTTCACCTAATTTCATCCTAAGTTCTTCATTATTCTTAGATTTGATAACTGCAGTCGTATCATCTGCATAAAGTATAAGATTGTTTGAAACGTTAGAAGGGAGGTCGTTAACATATAATAAGAATAAAATAGGCCCTAAAATTGAACCTTGTGGTACACCTACTTTTAGCAGCTCCCACTCTGATTTATATTTAACATAGTTCCTACAAATAACGGTCCTTTGATGGCGATTTGATATGTAGGATTGTATCAAGGATATAGAGGAGTTTGAAAATTTGTATCTGATCAACTTTTTAATGAGTATCTCATCACTAACACAGTCGAAGGCCTTAGACAGATCACAAAACACACCAAGTGTGCTCTGAGATTCATCCAAGGCACCCGACACCTCATCAATAAACTTGGATAATGCAGTCATAGTACTCATCCCTCTTCTAAAACCAAACTGCTCTGGAGCTAAAAAGATATTATTTTCTAAAAAATAGTAAAATTTGATATAAGGCTATTTTTTCAAAAAATTTTGACAAAGATGGGAGGACTGAGACTGGTCTATAATTATCAGGATTTGTTCCCTCCCCCTTCTTATAAATAGGTTTAATCTCTGCATATTTTAAATAATTAGGAAAATAGCCATTTTTATTAACCAATTTCTAAAGGATTGGTTAATAATAGTAGCTAAGGGTTTGGCTATATAGCTTAAAACTGTCTTCATCAAGTCAACCGGAACTCCATCCCAACCCGCTGATTTTTTATTTTTTAATAATTTAATGAATTTGAATACATCCTTTTCACCAATATTCAGAAAACTAAATTCTAAATACTCACAATTTGAATTCAAGACTTTTACCAGATTTAGAGCCCTGTTAGCATACGGATGCAGTCCAATTTCATCAGAAATATAAGTAAACTTTCTATTTAAAAAATTTGCAATGTCTAGTGCATTGTTTAAACACTTACCTGATACTATGATATCAGAAAACTTTGTTTCAAGTTTTTTACAGACTAGTTTGGATTTCACAATACTTCAAGCCGCTTTGCTTTTATCGTTTGAATCTGCTATAAATTTATTGTTTGTAAGTTTTTTGAAGCATTACATACTTTTTTGAAAATTTTTTGTATTTTTTAAATAATTTATAAAATTTTCATCACTGGAAACCTTCATCATTCTACTCAATTCACGTTTTTTTTAACTAGAGACTTTTATGCCCTTCGTGATCCACGTCTTATTTTTTTTTAGAACGTTTTGTTACTATAAAATTTCAAAGGAAATGCTTCCTCAAATGCACTCATGAAGCAATTAAAAAAATTAGAACTATTAGTTTCATAATCATTGTTATCAGATACATCCCAATTGATTTCTTTTACAAGTTTAATAAAATTATCTACATTTTTATTTGAAAATAAATATCTCTTAGTTTTTGGTCTACAGCTCTTTTTATTCAAGGTGGTGTCATCTGTCAAATTTATAAAAATTGCCCTATGGTCTGAGATGCCAAGTTCTAAATTCATCAATGGTGTTGACGTCTGAGATTTGAATTTTAATGTCAGAATATTATCTATGCAAGTCTGTGAGTTTTTTGTAATCCTAGTAGGTGTCAAAAAATTTGTTTTAAAACCATATTGCTCTATTAAAGAAAGAAAATCTAATTTGTGTTGAGGGTTGCTACAGTTGTCCATGATGTCTATGTCGAAATCGGAAGCTATGTAAATATTTTCAGTATTTTGTATTTTTGTCAATCTTTTAAATAATTCTTCAAACTTAAATAGAAAAGATTTAAAATTTGCTTCGATTGGAGTTCTGTAAATAGAGACAATAATTATATTTAGAGTTGAAAAGTCAATACAACAAACTTCGAAAACAGAATCCTCACCAAAAGTACACAAATCATCCCTCAGTCTGTATTCCAGACTGTCTTTTACTTATGATGCAAGACCCACCACGAGTTGTACCTTCTCCTCTACAATAAAAACTAGCAAGATTATAATTTGGTATACTATTTAACAAATGGACATTTTCATTCCTTAATAAATGCTCGTTCAAACATAATACTGATATATTTGAATTTTTCTAAATTATTTCTTTTTTATTTTTTTCTAACAATCCACCTTGAATGTTCAAGTGCATGAGCCAAGAAAATGTATCATTATATTTAGCTGTATTACAAATTGGCCAGTGATTTATATTTGTATTTAAAAAAACATCTAAAGAATCAAAGTTATGAAAATTGTCAACACATAAGACAAAAATTTTCTACAGTTTTACTGGACTCACTGTTTTGTTTTTTGACAGATTTTTTTTTGGTTGGGGGAAAGTGAATCGATATGTGTGCTAGGGCTGAGTGCGGGTGGAGTGGTTGGGGATGGGAAGCCAGACAAGGATGGTGAGCTGTAGGTTTGGGTCAGTGCAGGAGAGTGAGGTACAGATCGCGGACTTTAGCTGTGCGCGTGGCCTTGGCTGCGTGGTGATAGGCGGGAGGGGTAGCGGGGTAGTGTTATGCGCTCTGTCCTGAAAACACAGACTCAACTGCAACAACCTCCTTACTGAGCATCGTAATGAAAATAACAACTAGCCCTACCTACTTCCTGGCTAAAATAAGTCTTCTGTGACAGTGATGAGTGTGGTTGTCATTTATGCCTAGTTATTTGTTAAACCAGTGCGTGCGGTTTACACCGATTATTAATATATCCGTAGTTACCGAGTATTTTATTTGTGATATATTTTGTTAGTTGTAGTGTTTGTTAATTTTCCACAATGACTGATGAGTTCAAGTCGCTAGTCAAGAATAGAGTAATTCATAGTCAGGCCCGCGAAATTATCGTTAACGTGTTTAAATTTATGAAGGAAGAGGTAGCCTGAAAAACTTTAAATATTCCGTTGGCAAAGGCTCGTCAAAGAACAGCAGCAGCTACGGGGGTATCAGAGCGAGTTGTAACTCAAATAAACAGAGTTAAAAAAATTGCATGTTAGTGGTCAGTGCGAGGCATGTTTTACTACGCCAAACAAAAACCGATAACGACGTAAAACAGTAACCTATTTAGATGACTTCGATAAATGTGTAGTGAGAAGACTAGTGTACAATTTTCATATAGAATACCAACTTTAAAATTATTGAGGGAGGTGCTAAAAAAGTAATAAACTTTCAGGGTTGTGATAAAAGTTTGAGACGCATATTAAAGGATTTAGGGTTTACTTGGAGAAAGACAGCAAACAATAGAAAGTTGTTAATTGAAAAACCAGAAATCCGAGTAAAACGGATAACATATTTGAGAGTGTTGAAAAGCTACAGGGAGCAAGGACGTCCAATAATTTATTTAGACGAGTCTTAGGAAAGTGCAAGCAAGTGGAGAAGATAGAAAAAGACTATGCAGCAGCAAACCCCAGATAGACAATGTTATAGAATCCTTTGTTATATCAGTTGGAAATGAATCTGATACAGACAGTGACGTCTTTCAGAGGAGGAGGAAGAGTTAAGTGGGATTGAAGAACTCTAATGAAGTAAAACGATTGTCACATTCATATATCATTGTAAGATTCATATTATATTCACATTCATTATATATTCATTATAAGAAAGTACTTATAAGTTACTCAACTTTTTACTAACTATTTACAAAAATAAAATGCCTAAGTAATATTATTACAGTCGTTTTAAATGAAGTAGACAAAGAAGCAGGAATAATAGCAATAATAATAATGTGTTTCTTGTGTTTGTGAAATTTACATACTTTCCGACCTACCATAAAAATACAGTTACAACAATACATTTAATGTTTTCAATTTATAATACTTTTTCCCATACATGTTTAGCTGTCAAATAGTAAAGTGTAACCGATATAGAACCTGAGAAGAAGTTTTGGCGCCTTCATTTCAGTGGCGAGCGTGTGAATGCAACCCGTAAAACATATTATGTTTGTTTGTTGAATGGGTAGTAGTTTTTTCCACGCGCAGAGCTTAAGTCCTCGATGTGTACATGTGTGTCAATACTACTGGTTTCTCTAATAGCTATATAAAAAGTTTCTTTATATTTGTTGTTGATGTTGGACTTGGGTGTACTCCATCCAAGGTGGGTACTTCCTGGAGGTGATAAGTGGTTAGGTTGGCTCAATGTTGGTGAATCCATTAATTGGGTTGGTTCTTCACACACACGCTCAGTTAGTACTAAATCCTGGACAGACTGTGAGTTTATATTGGAGTGCTCCAGCACAACTGTAGTTGAATCATGTGTAGCTCCATCAACAGCTGATTTCAAGTTTTGAAACAAACCTTTCAAGTGATTGTCCTCTTCTTAGGTTGTTTTTACTTTCTTCATGTTTTACTACAATAATGACTGATGCCTTGGTGCTTTAGTGGAACTTAGTGATATTTTTTGCAAAATGCTGGAAGGTAATTAGATCTCTTGTACATCCCATTGTACTATAAATTAGATATTTAAAACTCCTTTTTTTAAAGTCTTCTATTAATTTATTAAATGCAGTGTCGTAATCCGGTAGCTTAGGTTCATTGAAGTATTTATTTTTAGTGACTATTCCATATATTGCAGCTTAACTTTTATTTTGAAATGTTAAGTACTTATTTAAAAAATCTGTTAACTTAGGTCTTCCAAAACATTTTTTGAAAACAAACATTCTTTGTTGCAATAATGAGTAAAATCAGTTGATCGCATTAATCAGCTGATAATAAGCAGGAGTGCACCGCATGTCCAAACACACAAAATACCAACAAATTAAAATATTTAGCCACAATTTTGTTATTATTCAAGATAAACCTACTGTTTAGATATCAAAGTTTTCCGTTTTTACACTCTTTCATTATGCAACAAGCAGTGCGTACAGAATATAAATAGAGAGGACATGGCCTATATGTCGTGTGAATTAGAAGTGAGGCAACAGACTTACACTAACTAAAACCTGCAAATACCTGGGAGTGACCCGAGACTCCAAGTTATCCTTCGTATCCCACTTCAAACGATCCAAGATGACCGCCACAACCCGTTTCAACGCCCTCCGCTTCCTCAACAACCGACACCAGGGGTGCTCTGCCAGGACCCTCTCCTCTCTCTACACCGCCGTCATCCGCCCCGTACTCACGTTTGTCCATCCAGTGCTCGCCACCATCCCTCACATTCACCTCTCCAACTTTGAGAAAACCGAGTGATGCGCCATGCGCTTAGCATATCACCTGAACCGAGATCACAGCTCCCGAGACCTCTACACCATGTTCCATATCCCCACCCTGCGTGAGATCCTCAACCAACTGAACCAGACCTACCTCGCCAAAGCCGCAGACTCCCCCATACTGGCAGAGTACTTCACAGAACCATACACCACCAGCCAATACTTCACCATCTATCACCTGATCAACGGCCGTTTTTAACTCGCTACCTCCAGCCCCGTAACCACTAGCTACCCTTCACACAACCTACTACTGACGTCCCACTTACGCTATCCCCTCACACTCACTCCTCAAACATAGTCACCTCTCGTCCCCGTTTCACCCTCATTTAGCTCTAAGACAATTTTAATTTCCCATGTTTTTTCCTCTGTTTGTTTCAGGGGCCATGATTCCTTGGGGCCTTCTTTCCGGAGACCCGAGCTGCCTGCTTGCCTCGTACAGTCACGATTGGTATTGGTTCTGTTACCCTTCAACCACCTGTCCTAGGCTGAAGAGGCCCTAGTGCCTATACCAGCCGTAGCTCCCTGCTACACCTTCATGATCCGTCCGTCCAAGTGAGGCAAGATCCGCCAACTTGGTCTGCGACTCGGGCGGAAAACAGGGCTCCGACCCTACTCGTGGCAATGTTTCCCGGCAAAAACACCAACATTTAATACACTTACTAAAATTTTCAAACTTTTAACACAATAACAGTACAACTCATCTGGACACTTTCAAGCAAAAAACCAATTAAATAGGTGTTATACATCACTTACAATTAATAATTAAATATTAAAAGAATTATGTAGTTTTCATTTTGACAAGAAAAAGTTAGTTGGCTGCTAACTTATTTATTATTCGGTCAGAGAAGTTTGAGCTGCGGTAAAATGTAGGGGAGATATTGAATTTAACACTTCCTCATAGTTCATACTTAAATCCTTATTCACATAAACAATCACACCATCATTTTGGTTCCTACTGCATTTATTCATCACACAATCATACCCATCCATACCAACAATCATACTACAATCATTCATCTAACACTCTGACAGAATAATAACGTCAAATTTCCCTCTGTAACCACTTAAAATTACTAAAAGTTCATCAAAATTCCTCCTGTATATTCTGATATTTACATGTAAAAAAGAAACTATTTTAACATTAGGCAACGAAGACTCCTCTTCACAAAACTTAAATGAGCAACTATCCTTATAAACATACGCATCCACACACCTATTATTAAAAACATCTGCAAAAGGATCATCCATACTTAATGGAAAGCCCAGCTACCCCCCCCCCCCCCAACTGTAATATGTGACGACCATAAACTAGTAACCAGCCATTATAATACTTACTACTTACAAATACATAAATCTATCTATATATGCACACATACACACACACTTTAAATCATAAATCACTTTTATGATCAGACATGAATGAAAAACAACCAATAGTAGGCTATTACACATTACAATAAATCGTTTAACAAGCTAACAAAAGGAAACAAACCAATATGTATTACAACAATATCCAGATGAAAAGCAAGTATAGAATATTACTAATTAGATTGTAAAGTTTAATAGAATATTATTATAATATCTGTACCAAAAGATACATTACTAATTCTGACTTAAAAACCATTGTATTTGACAGTGTCATATAGTGAAAATAACTTAATCTACACAATTATGAAATGGTATACCTACAATAAGGGCATAAATTTAAATAAACATCTTTAAAAAAGGGACGAAGAAAACAAAGTATGTATCCACACTCAACACGCAGGAACCATCCATTTATATCGAATATATAACATAAGTACCATAACAAAACTATAATATAATTAGATTGCACTAGAAAATGAAATTATAAACAAAATTAAGTTACTGATCAATCTACAATTAGTATACTATTTACAGGAAAATGAAAGAAATTAATTTACCAGAATTTACTTGTTGTTTAAAACTTAACAGTATTGAAATTGCATATGAAGAAAGCCAGTGAAGATAAAAAAATTGTCAAGCGAGTATTTAATAGGTAGGATCAATATAGTAATATACTGTTACAAATTATTATAGTACTGTATAAGAAAAAAGTGTTGTGATCAAGGTAAGAGTTTTTCTAACTCAAGAACTAAAAACAAAATAACATCATATATCATCAAACTATTTATATATAAATGGATAGATTCATAGCATTTACAACATACACCCACACGCATACTACCTATTTCCAAGCACTCACAAACATACATACACCTAAGTAACTAACTATATATACGAAAATATTGCAGCAGTTATGCTAATTATAATAAACTAATAAATAAAAATTACATTTTTAATAGAAAATAAATATAAAATAACTATATATATACAGCCTACTTGGCAGATCCCTTAGGTAGCACCGAGTCATCTATCTTGGAGGGGGGGGCCAGGTTCCGGTTGATTTGCCGTAGGAGCTGCAAGGGCTTTGGAGATGTCTTCCTGGGTCCAAACACGAACTGCTGACGAGACAGATGTCTGACGAACAAACAGCTTCCCATCCTTAGACCAAGCGTAAGCCAACCTCCCAAATCGAACGTAAGACTTGCTCCAAGACAGAAGATTTTTATTATTTGGAGTCAGATGATCTCCAACGAAAATCGGACCCGAAGCAAATGAGGCAGCAAGATCCGATGTAGACGGCTTCTTTTCTTGGCAGCGGCGATCCATATATTCTGGTAGTCCTGGATACAAATTGCACCACAGTGCTGGGATGGTAACGCCTATTCCTCGGAGCTGGCAGACGATGTGCTGTGGAAATATCGTGTCGGCTATATGATACGGCGATCGCCCTAGCAACTGCCTCTAAGATACAATAGATGTCCTCATTGGCGGTCGCAGGCACCCCACGTATCTCCACATTCTGTAATCTCGAGATTGCTGCAACTCAATTACGTCTCGCTTTAGGTCCTTAACCTCGTCTTTAAGAGATTTATTGTCCCGACGCAGCATTACACATTCCCTCTTCAAGTTCATATTTTCCACCTCGATGGAAGCAAGTTTAGTCTTCAATTCTATGATAAAATCCTGCACCGAAACCATAGTTTTTTCGAGCGAGGCAATGTTTTCCTTATTTGTTTGTTTGCTGTCCGCTACTTCACGCCTTATAAACTTGAGCAACTCCAGAATAGTAGGGTCATCGGTGTTGAGCGACTGGCAGCCGACGCAGACTCCTGGACGCACTCATCACAGCGCCACGCAGCCAACAACTTATTGGACATGTGAGCCAGTTTCGCCGTGGTTCTGATACGGCAACATGTAACATGAAATTCCAAAGCGCAAACATGAAATTCCTTGGAATTAACAAAATCACAATTACACTTGCCACACACCATATTAGATAAAATAATGTGACAGAAATAAACAATATCACTATAACAAACACAGTAATAAATGGTAAGATAAATAAATCAATAATAATAAAAGATGGCGAAACTGAGAACAAAATATATCAAACAAAAAGTCTACTGATTTAGCAATATAAATCACGAATCGTCAGGCGGGTAGCCAGGCGTGCTTGTCAACTCAAGCAGATATTGGGACGACCGCTCGCATCGGCTCACTGATAACAACTGTGATTTGCTAGAAGATTGTGATTGTTACAAAGATATCTGCTAGAATATGTCTTAGTAACACATTCACATTGTCATTTCATCCACGCTACTTCATTAACTGGAAAGACATGGAACAAAACATTTTGTTTGGAGTAGACAGCTGATTGAATATAGTGTACTTCTTGAAAAGTTTTGTTTTGTTTACTTTTTCTGAGTTTTTTCTTAGACTAAGAAACTTTTGAGGTTTGGTTAAGCATTCCTAGATTATACTTGATCAGTTAAGCTCAACGAAAATAAAATTGTTTCAATGATTT